>JBBPBX010005743.1:51303-70895 GCA_038048925.1 Garcialebias charrua | reverse complement strand
GTTGTCTTGTGGGAGAGGTACGTGCTGTTTATTTGTCATGTAAATATATTCAGCTTATTTATAGATTTATTAAGTTAATTTTCATGCATTTTTGTTTTGTGTAGACTTGGAGCAGGGCAGTCGGTAACACGGTGTTGTGTGTGTGTTATTTCACCAGGTATGTTTTATAAGAATGTTTATTCGCCCTTTTGTCACGTTGTCTTGTGGGAGAGACTTGGAGCAGGGCAGTCGGTAACACGGTGTTGTGTGTGTGTTATTTCACTAGAATAAACCGTCATCCTGTCTAAAGATAAACCGTGTCACGGTCTGATCAATCCAAAAAAAACAGCACAACGCAGGAAGGATCCGGTTACATAAACACAGTAAAAACAAGTAGAATGAATTAAAATAAAAAATAAGACAATGCAGTTGTTATCATAGTGCATAGGCTACTTTAAACAGGTGAGTTTTGAGTTTGACTTTGAAATGTGGCAATGAGTCTATGTTGCAAATATCAGGTGGGAGTGAGTTCCAGAGCTGCTAAATAAGAACAATTTGTGATTTTGAATAAAAAATAACTTAAAACTGGTTTAGTTTTTAGTAAAATAAGTTTATAGTACAAATCAAAGGATAAATACAACAATTACAGTATATTTATTTTTTCAATTTACATTTTTTTCTTTCCATGATGACAGGTGAGGCGTGGCCTCACTTGCCTCCCCTGACCGCACGTCACTGACGAGTAGCGTGCCGCTCCGCTTACACGCATTACACACTTACCCAGGTGGAAGAAAAAGTAGTTCCCTCCAACCATGTATCATTTAGACAAGATCTCAATAGTTTAGTTACTTTCCACCATCTTCCTGTTAATGATCTGCATCAACTGAAATGACTGAAGTATCAAAAGTATCTGTAGTTTGATTTAAGAACCGTTTCGAAGTTCTGGTATCGAGAGTATCGATATTTTAGTATCGATCTGCACAACACTACCAACAAGTCCCCCCGGGGACATGCCTTCCTTTTACAATAAATGTAACCCCCTTCAGATATTATCAGCTGTTGAGACTTTGTTTCAACAACGGTAAAAATAAGTACACAATGATGATGTCATCACGTCTTCAGTAAACACTCTGGTTCCAAAACTACAAGATGGCAGTTCAGGGAACACTGTTCCTGCTGGTTTCCAAAGAACAGGAGAGGACAGGACCATCTGGTCCGGTTGAATAAATCATCTGGATGAGATTTGGAACCCGGCAGGTTCAGAACATCCAGAAAGTTGGAAAAGATGAAAAAGTTCCATTAAAGGTGAATTTAACCTGAACAGGTGAAGGCGTCCACTCTTGCTGATGTAGTCATGTCCCTCCATGGAGCTGTGAGAGCCCGAGCCGGGCCGAGCAGAACCTTTGGTCTTTCAGGGATTGGTCAGAACTTTGTTCATTTGGCTCGAGCTGCTTCACTGAGGAGCAGCTGGACGAGGTGATTGAAAAATAGAACCATCTTTACTACCGTCTCAAATCAACGTATGAAAGGTTTCCCAATACTAGTTCTTCCCAGACTGAGACAAGTACAAATACTTTAGTTTGGGTACTTGCCAGCATCGTTACCAAGTTGTACTTAAACATTACACAGTGACTTTAAAAACTCATCCTTTTAACATGAACGCAGTCTTAACATCGCTCACGTTTATATTCAAACATCTCTAAAGCTAGATTTGTACTCAACGTGTCGCGCAGCGCGCGAGGGGTGCGCCAAAAGTGACGCGATATAGCAGTCCCCGCACCCTGCGCGTTGGCCCCGCGCATCGTCTTGGCGCGTGTCGCGCACCTCAGAATTTTTGAAACTCCACAAGATTAGTGCGCGCGCCGCACGCCGCACCGTTGACTTTTGCCGTTGACGCCGTGGACTGGGCTCAAAGAACAGAACTTTGCCAAGTGCCACTGTGCGTCAACTATAAACGAAGCGGCGAAACTCTAAATGCATGGAGCCGCACGGCTCAGTTTGCGCGCTCCAGCTTGCGGACCAAAGCGCGAGTATAACGAGGCCTTAAAGGACATTTGTCTTCATTTGTCCTTGAATATTTGCAAAGTGAAATGACATCAGCAAGCATGAAAGTGGTATTAGTTTGAAGTACTGGCATGTTTTTAAGGGTTAGTGTTAGGGGTTCAGCTTCTAGCTAGCCTTTTGCTACAGTTAGCTTTGAGCTACCATTCTGCCACTTTTAGTTTTAGCCATCATACTTTGGCTTTAGCTACTTCTACTTTAGCTGCTGTTTTCTAGTTGATACTAAGTATGAACTACCTTTCCTTTTAAGCTACCATTGTTACCAACTCTTAGCTTGTAGCTGATCTTTAGCTATTTTTTTAGCTACATTTAGCTTCTATTCTGTTACTCTTAGGTTTAGCCATTATTTTGCTACCTTTAGCTTTTCTGTTACTACTTTTAAAAACGTTGTCATCTTTAGCTTTAAGCTACCATTTCGCTGCTTTTAGCTTTGGCTGTCATTCTGTTATTTTTGTTTGTTGCTAATGTGCTCTTTTGACCTTCTGTTTTTCTTGTTTTAGCTGCGGTGGTCCTTCTTTGGCTGTTATCAGACAGTTTCAGGTTTATCAGCAGGTTTCAGTGCTCATTTTAATAACTTGAGTTCAGTTTGTGGCTGAATGAAGCTCTGTCGCTACAACAACAAGCTGAAGCTGCTGGGAGCATCCAATGGTTTAAGCTTCCAAACGTCAACACTTTAGCTACGTCATGTTTTGTTTCGGCTGATGTAAAATCACAGACAGAAGATTAGCAGTAGAGAGGAGAGCCAGAGGTTTGAAACATGGTTTGCGATCATCGTTAACATGAGGTCACATGGTTGACAGGTGAACAAACATGTAAACAAAGTGTTTTTGTGTCTGACGACAGAAGCTGAGCTGTGAAGATCTGCACAGGTTCTAGCTTTAGACTAGGTCTGACTCCGCCTCCGACTGGGTCTGACTGCCTCAGACTGGGTCTGGCTCCGCCTCAGACTGGGTCTGGCTCCGCCTCAGACTGGGTCTGGCTCCGCCTCAGACTGGGTCTGGCTCTGCCTCAGACTGGGTCTGGCTCCGCCTCCGACTGGGTCTGGCTCCGCCTCCGACTGGGTCTGACTCCGCCTCTGACTGGGTCTGACTCCGCCTCTGACTGGGTCTGACTCCGCCTCAGACTGGGTCTGGCTCTGCCTCCGACTGGGTCTGGCTCCGCCTCTGACTGGGTCTGGCTCCGCCTCCGACTGGGTCTGACACCGCCTATGACTGGGTCTGACTCCGCCTATGACTGAGTCTGACTCCGCCTATGACTGAGTCTGACTCCGCCTAAGACTGAGTCTGACTCCGCCTAAGACTGGGTCTGACTCCGCCTAAGACTGGGTCTGACTCCGCCTATGACTGGGTCTGACTCCGCCTATGACTGGGTCTGACTCCGCCTATGACTGGGTCTGACTCCACCTAAGACTAGGTCTGACTCTGCCTAAGACTGGGTCTGACTCTGCCTAAGACTGGGTCTGACTCTGCCTAACCCCAAAATTACACTACATACGGTCCGCTCCGTAGGTCGCAGCTAAGCGTCTCAAACTCCAATTTCCACTACCTCCGCTCAGTTCAGGTCTGCCTGCATGCACCGCTCCTAGACGCATGCGCGGGATTTGCGGGATCGCGCGATAAATCAAGTGATAAATAAGTAAGTCAGAACAAAACAATTCATTCGGTGGAAGAAGGAGAACAACAGTAGAGACTGCTGCCTTGATCTTCTCTCGTAAATGAGCGACAGGACATGGTTTGAGCAACAGGAAGTGATGTATTACATTTCAGAATAAAATACTTTATTTATTTATTTATTTATTGTATTGCGTTTGTAGGCGTAGTCATAAATGATAGTTTGAAAGCATTTTTGTACAAATAAATCCGTATAGAGCTAGGATTAAGTCCGCCCGTGGTGATTTTATTTTGTAAATACGGAAGTTGTGCTCGTTCCTTTTCCTGTTGGTGCGACGTAATCTTCAAAAGTTGACTCCGGCACAGCTCCGGCGTCCGGCAGAAATAGAAAAATTTCTAATTTTGACGGACTGCCGTCCGCTCTCCGCAGCTCGCCGCCGCCGTGCGGAGCCAGTGTAAATTCTGTCATTGATTATAATGGGTGCGTATTTGCTGCGGAGGTCGGACCGGAGCGGGGCGGAGCCGTAACGCGTGTGGTGCAATTTTGACGTAAGGCTGGGTCTGACTCTGCCTAAGACTGGGTCTGACTCCGCCTCAGACTGGGTGTGACTCCGCCTCAGACTGGGTGTGACTCTGCCTAAGACTGGGTGTGACTCCGCCTCAGACTGGGTGTGACTCCGACTCAGACTGGGTGTGACTCCGCCTCAGACTGGGTCTGACTCCGCCACAGACTGGGTCCGACTCCGTCTCAGACTGGGTCTGACTCCGTCTCAGACTGGGTCTGACTCCGTCTCAGACTGGGTCTGACTCCGCCTAAGACTGGGCCTGACTCTGCCTAAGACTGGGTCTGACTCCGCCTATGACTGGGTCTGACTCCGCCTATGACTGGGTCTGACTCCGCCTATGACTGGGTCTGACTCCGCCTATGACTGGGTCTGACTCCACCTAAGACTGGGTCTGACTCCGCCTATGACTGGGTCTGACTCCGCCTATGACTGGGCCTGACTCCGCCTATGACTGGGTCTGACTCTGCCTATGACTGGGTCTGACTCCGCCTCAGACTGGGTCTGACTCCGACTCCGCCTCAGACTGGGTCTGACTCCGCCTAAGACTGGGTGTAACTCTGCCTAAGACTGGGTCTGACTCCGCCTAAGACTGGGTCTGACTCCGCCTAAGACTGGGTCTGACTCCGCCTAAGACTGGGTCTGACTCCGCCTAAGACTGGGTCTGACTCCGCCTAAGACTGGGTCTGACTCCGCCTAAGACTGGGTCTGACTCCGCCTAAGACTGGGTCTGACTCCGCCTAAGACTGGGTCTGACTCCGCCTAAGACTGGGTCTGACTCCGCCTAAGACTGGGTCTGACTCCGCCTAAGACTGGGTCTGACTCCGCCTAAGACTGGGTCCGACTCCGCCTATGACTGGGTCCGACTCCGCCTATGACTGGGTCCGACTCCGCCTATGACTGGGTCCGACTCCGCCTAAGACTGGGTCTGACTCCGCCTAAGACTGGGTCTGACTCCGCCTAAGACTGGGTCTGACTCCGCCTAAGACTGGGTCTGACTCTGCCTAAGACTGGGTCTGACTACGCCTAAGACTGGGTCTGACTCCACATAAGACTGGGTCTGACTCCGCCTATGACTGGGTCTGACTCTGCCTATGACTGGGTCTGACTCCGCCTATTACTGGGTCTGACTCCACCTAAGACTGTATCTGTCTCCGCCTTGGACTGGGTCTGACTCCGCCTAAAACTGGGTCTGACTCTGCCTAAGACTAGGTCTGACTCTGCTGCCTAAGACTGGGTCTGACTCTGCCTAAGACTGGGTCTGACTCCGCCTATGACTGGGTCTGACTCTGACTCAGACTGGGTGTGACTCCGACTCAGACTGGGTGTGACTCCGACTCAGACTGGGTGTGACTCCGCCTATGACTGGGTCTGACTCCGCCTATGACTGGGTCTGACTCCGCCTATGACTGGGTCTGACTCCGCCTATTACTGGGCCTGACTCCGCCTAAGACTGGGTCTGACTCTGCCTATGACTGGGTCTGACTCCGCCTCAGACTGGGTCTGACTCCGACTCCGCCTCAGACTGGGTCTGACTCCGCCTAAGACTGGGTGTAACTCTGCCTAAGACTGGGTCTGAATCCGCCTAAGACTGGGTCTGACTCCGCCTAAGACTGGGTCTGACTCCGCCTAAGACTGGGTCTGACTCCGCCTAAGACTGGGTCTGACTCCGCCTAAGACTGGGTCTGACTCCGCCTAAGACTGGGTCTGACTCCGCCTAAGACTGGGTCCGACTCCGCCTATGACTGGGTCCGACTCCGCCTATGACTGGGTCCGACTCCGCCTATGACTGGGTCCGACTCCGCCTATGACTGGGTCCGACTCCGCCTAAGACTGGGTCTGACTCCGCCTAAGACTGGGTCTGACTCCGCCTAAGACTGGGTCTGACTCCGCCTAAGACTGGGTCTGACTCTGCCTAAGACTGGGTCTGACTCCGCCTAAGACTGGGTCTGACTCCACATAAGACTGGGTCTGACTCCGCCTATGACTGGGTCTGACTCTGCCTATGACTGGGTCTGACTCCGCCTATGACTGGGTCTGACTCCACCTAAGACTGTATCTGACTCCGCCTTGGACTGGGTCTGACTCCGCCTAAAACTGGGTCTGACTCTGCCTAAGACTAGGTCTGACTCTGCTGCCTAAGACTGGGTCTGACTCTGCCTAAGACTGGGTCTGACTCCGCCTCAGACTGGGTGTGACTCCGACTCAGACTGGGTGTGACTCCGCCTCAGACTGGGTGTGACTCCGCCTCAGACTGGGTGTGACTCCGCCTCAGACTGGGTGTGACTCTGCCTCAGACTGGGTGTGACTCCGCCTCAGACTGGGTGTGACTCCGCCTCAGACTGGGTGTGACTCTGCCTCAGATTGGGTGTGACTCCGCCTCAGACTGGGTCTGACTCCGCCTAAGGCTGGGCCTGACTCCGTCTAAGACTGGGTCTGACTCCGACTCCGCCTAAGACTGGGTCTGACTCCGCCTAAGACTGGGTCTGACTCCGCCTAAGACTGGGTCTGACTCCGCCTAAGACTGGGTCTGACTCCGCCTAAGACTGGGTCTGACTCTGCCTAAGACTGGGTCTGACTCCGCCTAAGACTGGGTCTGACTCCGCCTATGACTGGGTCTGACTCCGCCTATGACTGGGTCTGACTCCGCCTATGACTGGGTCTGACTCCGCCTATGACTGGGTCTGACTCCGCCTAAGACTGGGTCTGACTCCGCCTAAGACTGGGTCTGACTCCGCCTAAGACTGGGTCTGACTCCGCCTCAGACTGGGTCTGACTCCGCCTCAGACTGGGTCTGACTCCGCCTCAGACTGGGTCTGACTCCGCCTCAGAATGGGTCTGACTCTGCCTCAGACTGGGTCTGACTCCGCCTCAGACTAGGTTGACTCCGCCTCAGACTGGGTCTGACTCAGACTCAGACTGGGTGTGACTCAGACTCAGACTGGGTGTGACTCAGACTCAGACTGGGTGTGACTCAGACTCAGACTGGGTGTGACTCCGCCACAGACTGGGTGTGACTCCGCCTCAGACTGGGTGTGACTCCGCCTCAGACTGGGTGTGACTCCGCCTCAGACTGGGTGTGACTCCGCCTCAGACTGGGTCTGACTCCGCCTAAGACTGGGTGTGACTCTGCCTCAGACTGGGTCTGACTCCGCCTCAGACTAGGTTGACTCCGCCTCAGACTGGGTCTGACTCCGCCTGTAGCAGCCTCTGTTTTAAACTTCAGAAACTGTGGAACCGCTTTAAAGGAAACCTGAGCGTCGAGCGTGGCCCGAGTCCAGGTAGGAACTTACTCTGGACTCGAAGCACAACGAGCCACCGTTGGAGGTAGAGATTGTTAGGTGGCTCCGCCCCCTCTCAATGTCCTGTCCCACGGCGGAGGACGGGCGGCTGTGGGACGTAGACGCTGGTCGATTCCCTGACGACGAGCCTTTCCTGCTCAAGGAGGAGCTGCTGCCTCCTTTGCTCTGCTCCTGCTGGTACACGATGGGAGACTGCAGAGCTGCGCACACACACACACACACACACACACACACACAGGTCTTAACAGCCAAAGAGGTCAAACAGAAGTCAAAGACAGAGGTCAAAGGTCAAACAGCTGTAATGAGAGGTCAGGTTAAAGGTCAAAATGTCAGGAGGTCATGTGTGACTGAAGAACCGTTCTAATGTTTGAGGGGGAAGCAGCCAGGCCCGGAGGACTTTATGTAAATTTTGTCTTATGTCTCGTTACAGTCAGGTGATGCTGACAGTGTTCATGACACAAACTATCAAATATTCTAAAGAAAACATTCAATATCAAATCAGACTGCCAAGCAACGACCTTGCTTTAACCTTGACCTTGGAGCTGGGGTGATGAAAGTGGTTCCCAACCTGGGGGGTCTGATCCCGATGGGGGGAGCTAGAGAGCACAGTGGGGGTCGCATAATGTGTCTGCTCAGAGGTTGTAAAAATGTCAATTTATTGTCTGTGTAACAACTTTAGAAATTATGTTTTTATTTTTCATTATGTTTGAAATTTCACCAAATGCTGATTAACACTGAAGAACACTCATTTTAAGAGATAAGAGATAAGAGATAAGAGATTTTTTATTAACATTGCACCAGTAAACCAATACAACGTGATAATGTAAACACAGTCATCCAGAGGTCAGGGAATGTTAAGCTGCTGCAATTCAAAACACATGCATGTTCGTCAGCGCGACCATCTCTCATCCATCCTGGATGAAGAGCAAAACAGATATGGAAAAAGGAAAAACACAGTAGGTATCATTTGTGATATTCAAAAAAAGAATTTATCAAAGATTGCCTGAGGACACTCCATGATAAAGTCCCAAAAACTCTATCAGCATAAGCACAATCACACGAGACATTGTTGCAGTTTTGACGACATGCAAGGAGATATGGAGTCTGTGAGTAACTTCAGAGAACACAGTTCAGCAGTTATTCAGCTGGGCGTTATCCGAGGCACGCACAGAGATCTCTGGGGGAGGGATGGGGGGGAGGTCAGCAGGGCACTTCAGCTCTCCGCTCCAGGAGAATAATTTCCAAACAGGCCTCTTTTCAAGGACGTGTGCAGAAACCAGATTAGATAGTCTTTTTGTTTATTCCAATCCAGACCACAGTGTACTTTCTCACTGCAGCCTTCCAAGTCCAGACGCTGTTTCAGGGCCAAAATTCCAAATCATATGAGGTTCCGTTCTATGAACCCCCATCCATGCCCTGTTGGGGCCCGGGCGGCTGTAAACGAGTTCCAAAGCGCCCAGGTCCGCGGTAGTCCACCGACGCACCCAACGTGCGATTGAGCTCATACAACAGCTGGGATGAGTTGCTCACGGCCCGGATCAGAGAATCATGCTGATCAGGGAGTTTCGCCAGCGCGCTGATAGCCGCCGAAGCTCTCCTCAGCTTCAGGTAGCAGACAGCTCCGCCGATGCCAAAAAACAGAGCAGCTGCTACTAATAGTCCAATAATCCACAAATCTTCCACGTCTTCGACAGTCAAGACGGTCAGACACATAGGCTGCCACTGTCCCCACGAGTCCATCATGTATCCAGCCGCGTGTGTGTCAGAGGGGCAGACAGCTTCTCCTGGCACGGTCCGCTTCGTGGAAAAAATCTTATCTATTGAAGAAACAGCCCAATTTACTAATTCCATCGCAAATTGGTTCGAGTGAGCGCTGAAGTGTCAGACGAGACAAAAAGCAAGCAGGGAGGAGGAAAAACTTAGGGAAGGAAGGAGCAAAAAGATATGCGACTTGCCTTGTCGAGAGCCGGAAGCAGAAAAAAAAATTTGTTTTGTTTGAAGCATTTTCTATAACGTATTATGTTAAAAACTAAAATCTGTACTGTCACTTTAAAAGCGCTTTGTTATGACGTCAGTACTCGGCGTCCAGCTTTCAGTTGGCAGCATAGATATATAAACACTAGATCCCGCATTGAGCGCTGCGGCGCAGGAATTATGGCCGCCATCTTGGAGCGGTCGTCCTTCCAGAAGATGTTTGAGCACTGTGCAGCTTATTTCTGTTCAAATCGACGGATTGTTGACGTCAGGTCTCGGGGGACAACTTTTCACAAGTAAGATGAATATATTATACATGTAGTTTGTGATTAGAATATTACTGTAGTGTATTTATGTCCAGCAGCTGACGTCATTTTCAGTGTAACACTGGTGTTCAGCAGCAATGATGCTCACTGAGATTCAATGACAGGAATAATAATAAAAATAATGATGAAATTCATGATGAGAATGAAATTGTAAATGGTTTTAATCAATATTTGGCGAATGTTGGATCAAGCCTTGCAGCTAAAATACCAAAAGTAGATAATAATGTGAGCCATTCAATTATAAGTTGTGCAAACAGTGTTTTTCTAAATGGAACTGACAAAGAAGAAATAATGAATATAATAAAAAATCTAACAGTCAAGAGATCAAAAGACTGGGTGGTCAATGTCATGAATATGATGTTTGTAAAGGACATAATGAGTCAATGAGGCAGCACGGTGGCACAACTGGTAGAGCTGCTGCCTCTCAGCGAGCAGGTCCCCGGTTCAAATTCCAGTCCGGGGGCCTTTCTGGGTGGAGTTTGCATGTTCTCTCCGTGCATGCGTTGGTTTTCTCCGGGTGCTCCGGTTTCCTCCCACAGTCCAAAAACATGCATGTTAGGTTGATTGGTAACTCTAAATTGACCCTGGGTGTGAGTGAAACAGGTCCCTCTTGTAAATGAGTCCCTGTGGCTCAACGAGGCTAGCCTGTATAAATAAAGGTTGAATGAATGAATGAATGAATGATGTTATTGAGCCGTTCACATACATATGTAATTTATCATTTTCAACAGGAATATTTCCAGATAATATGAAAGTAGCTAAGGTAGTTCCTCTTTTTAAAAATGGTGATAAATGTGTGTTCAACAATTATAGACCTATATCCTTGTTACCACAGTTTTCAAAAATTCTTGAAAAACTATTTGTGAACAGACTAGATCAATTTATAGATAAACAAAATATTCTAAGCAACAGTCAGTATGGGTTTAGAGCAAAAAACTCTACATCAATGGCTCTCATGGAATTAATGGAACAAATAACTACTGCTGTCGATCAAAAACAATATTGTGTCAGTATTTTTGTTGATTTAAAAAAAGCATTCGATACTATTGATCACACCATTCTCCTTGAAAATTAAATAAATATGGTATTAGAGGACCAGCATTACAGTGGGTATCTAGCTATTTGAAAGATAGGAAACAGTTTGTACAGATAAATGATTTAAGATCTGACCTCTGTAATATCACATGTGGAGTTCCTCAAAGCTCTGTACTTGGATAAAGCTATTTATTTTATATGTGAATGAATTGGTAAATGTGTCAGGAATCCTATAATGTGTACTTTTTGCTGATGATACCACATTTTTTTGTTTGGGCAAAGATATATAGAACAGATGTTGGAATTGATGAAGACAGAATTTGTCAAGATACAAACTTGGTTTAAAATAAATAAATTATCATTAAATCTAGATAAAACAAATTACATGATATTCAGTAATAAAAAGAAAACTGTTGATGTTCCATTTAAAATTGAGGGTGTTGAGATTTGTAGAGTGAGTGAGGTGAAGTTTTTGGGTGTTATCATTGATGACAAACTGACATGGAAACAACACATAAATTCTGTAAGAATAAAAATAGCTAAATCTATTGCAGTACTGTACAAAGTCAGAGACCTATTGAATGATAAAGCTCTGTATTTGTTGTATAACACAATCATTGTTCCACACTTAATCTATTGTATTGATGTTTGGGGGAAAGCGTGTAAAACAATCACAAAGCCTATTTTTGTATTACAGAAAAGAGCTGTAAGAATTATCACTAGAAAACATTACCGTCATCCATCAAGTACATTATTTTATCAACTGAAGTTATTGAAGTTCCATGATTTGGTAGATTATAATATTTTATCAGTTATGTATAGGGCTCAGAATAACATTACCTTTAAATATCCAAATGCATTTTGTTAAAAGACAAAGTTGTTATAATCTTAAGGGGACAGAGATATTTGTAAAACCAAAATTCAGAACTAGTTTGAAGGGACGTTCTACCTCAATCCAGGGAATTAGATTATGGAATGGCTTGGAGAATGAAGTTAAAAATGCCAAGTCATTGTGTTCATTTAAGAAATTTGTAATAATTAATAGGCGCTTATCAGTTTACTGATTTACCTATATTTTATTACATTTGGTGGCCTCGTACAAGCCTCTGAAAGTTTGATATATAATATTTCTGTACTTTAACATGTTGGCATAAAATTTTGTCCAAGTTTTTAGACTCGAAAAAATGAGTTTTTTGGCTGAGAAAGTGTGTCAAGCTGCAAGAAACTGCTGGTTAATGTCACTTGTAGCTGAGAAATTGTCTTTACTCAACTTTTAAACATCTGTTGGATGTTTTGGTGAACATTGTCACTCTTCATGGTTCTGAATGAGCCCGGTTCTGACCCAGTCAGAGATGAGGTGCAATTCACTTGTTGTTGACCTCCGTGTTAAAACTGTGCCTATAAGAGCTTCATAGTTCATCTGGACTTTGCTGTTGAGTGGTATCGTTATACCACTGGGGGTTCTGTGGGGGGTAAGAGACAGAGGAAGTAAGTGGTTTGTTAGTAGATTTGAATGTTACAGTGCTTGACCAACCTGATACAATGAGTAGCGTTGTCATTGATAATGACACTATCAACATTGACCAACCTGGAGCGCTGTGCAGCACTATCTTTCAAAAAAACTCACAGCACACAGTTAACATTGATATCATCGACACAGATGCCACAGATGTTGACAATAAAGATGCTGACAGCAAACAAATGCTGACAGTCAACAAGATCCTGAAGGTCATGACACTGTCTGTCTAACAGATGGTATCGCAGAAGGCACGGGTGACTCCCCAACCGAGATCGCAAGCCTGGTAAGTGAACCTTCAAATACAGGTGAGGCAGAAGAGACCCAACAGTTGGACCCAACCCTGGCCCAACATGAGAACCTCCTCTGCGAGCTGGAACAATCAGCACTCACTGAACACTGCCTACCACAGGTAGTAGAAGGTGTGGAGATCCACGGATACCACACCAAAGACGCTGTACTGTCCTCTGGGACAGATAAATCGGCAATCAGCCAAGCTTTCGATGAAACCTTGGTTCAAGAGCATTTGAGTCTAGAACTAATCAGAAATGACAGTTTCTACAGACTCAAAGAGCCCCTCTTCAGTCAAGAAGTGGGAAAAGAACACACACAACGACAGTGACCTGTCACAGTCTGAACAATCAGACACACCTGCGACTGCGCCGACGGTTGTGACACCCCTGAATTACACAGAAAGAGGTAAACGTAAGAAGAAACGTTGGCCGAAACCTAAAAGGTTCCTGTGTACTGTCTACTCTCAGCTGCGAAAACAGCTTAAACTAAACAATGGCATCCTAACTTGTGCCCATGGACGGATGTCCTCACCTGTGTTCCTGGTCCCCCATGACCTCGGGCGGGTGATGTTAGGTCATGCCCAAGATAAAGACAAATATTTCAATAACTCCACAAACGACAAAGATCTTGCAAACTCACAGACTTCATGGGATAATAAGGTCGTCCAAACACGAGATAGTAAATAAACTAAACAGTTTAAACTATATTAGTTGCAAAAAGAAACCGTTCCCACTAGAACTTAGAAACGCTAAGCCTAAAAACCCACAATAAAAAACTAACCTTAACAACCGTTTAAATCGGCAGGATTTAATTGACATCAGTTATTTTTTTCATTCATTCAACCTTTATTTATACAGGCTAGCCTCAATGAGCCACGGGTACTCATTTACAAGAGGGACCTGTCTCACTCACACCCAGGGTCAATTTAGAGTTACCAATCAGCCTAACATGCATGTTTTAGGACTGTGGGAGGAAACCGGAGCACCAGGAGAAAACCCACGCATGCACAGAGAGAACATGCAAACTCCACCCAGAAAGGCCCCCGGACCGGGATTTGAACCGGGGACCTGCTCGCTGAGAGGCAGCAGCTTTACCAGTTGTGCGACCGTGCTGTTATAAAGCTAAGACCTGTTTTTCTTGTGTGATACACGTTGGAATCTGACGACAGGAGTGAGTTGAAGCAGTGAAACGTACGTTTCTAGTTGCTTAATTGCTACTTTTGTTGTTATTGAAGCTTGATATTGTTTTCTTAACACTCCCAGCCAAAAGAGGTTTTTATTAATGATAAGTTAAAGACTTAAATGGATTTAACTAGGCCAACATGCAGTTTCATTTGGTAAACCTCAGTCAATGAAGAGTCAATGTAGTTTAAAGCTACTTTAGGTACCATAAACTACACTAGTCTCACAATTTCTAAATTGAACCAATTCAATCAATTCTATTCTAGATCATCTATTCATTTTGATGAGTCTCGCCATAGACTTCATTCATTCATTCATTCAACCTTTATTTAGTCAGGTAAATCTTTTGAACCTCATGGGCTCATTTACGAAAGCGACCTGCTAAAACTAAAGAACAATGAACAGCAATGGTAGAATTTCCTTAAACAATAAACAATAAACAAACAAACAAACAATAAACAATAGAAAACAAAAGAGAGAAAAAAAAAGATTTTTTTTTTTTAACAAAGTATCAAAAAACTAGCAAAACATTATAAGGTAGACGTATAAAATCAAAGACAGGAACAAATCTGCATTGGTTTTTGCCAGGATTCCAACAGATTCTGAAAACCATTTAGAGAAGTCAAGTTCGAGAGCTTCAGATCTTTTTGTAAGATATTCCATGAAGCAGGAGCGGAGTAGGAGAAGGCCCTTTTTCCAAGTTCAGTCCTCACTGACGGAACACTGCAGGTAATTATGTCCTGAGAGCGCACGCTGTAGCTGCACTCACTTCAAAATGTATAGGGAACAGTGATGTCACCAACGCGTTACTTTGTAACGCGTTACTGGTCGGACCACTTTTTTCAGTAACGTGTAATCTAACGCATTGCTATTTGAAAATCCAGTAATCAGATTAAAGTTACTCACTCCAAATTATTGTGCGTTACTTTTTTGCCATTTTCTGTAGAACTGTAATTTTATTTTATTTCGCCAATGCGTCTCGGGGGGAGCAATTTTAAAAAAAGACAGGAGTGACGTCAGTCTATGCGACCGCCCGGTGTCTTGTAGTACACGTTAGCATTAAGCTAGGTTTAGCATCTCGCTGCGGTCTCCTGTTTGTTTGAGAACATTGTGACTTTCTTGTTAAAAACACGAGCGCACATCCAAAACGGTGTGTGGACTTTGTTTCACGGAGACTGGATCTGCAGCAGACAACACGTCTAACTTGAACGGACTTAACGACGTGATCCCAACGTGAACGAAGAACAGCAGCTTGTAAACACTGCTAACAGAGCAGCAGCAGCATTAAAACAGCCTTCAGGTAGGTCAGATCAGTCCAGATCAATAACACAAACTGTAGGACTTTTTAAAGCTCTGGATCTACGTCTGAAATGTTGTTGTTGATGTGTAGGCTTTAAATTAACTGAGCGTCTCTACCACGTCGTCGTCTTCCATCACGTCCATCATGTCAACACCAGCCAAAAAGTTAATCACTTTATGAAAAAACTGATGTCAACAAGTCCTGGAGCTGAATAAATCCCTGCCCTGATGATGACCGAGAGATCCAACCACAAGAAGAGGTATTGTTCTTTTATTAATAATTAACCTTTTTAATTTAAAATGATAATCTTATTAACTATTTTTATTTTTTTACCTGTTTGTGTTATTTCCAGTCTGAGACAGAGGAAGCAGCTGTCTTTTTCCTCTTGAGGGACATCCACCTGCAGCTAAGAAGCGTGTGATGATGACCCTGATGCATGCTCAATAATCCAGGTAGAAAAATCTAAAAATGCTAAGTCTGGTCCTCTGGACATTCAAAAAACAAAACAGAACAAAAAAAATTGTAGAAACGTTTTATCTTTTGTCCAAAAGACTTCCTCAGTCTGAGATGCTGTATTCATCTCAATCTTATAAATACTGTAGCACCCTCTCACAGTGGATGAACCAGTTTGCTGCTGACAGCTGAAACCAGCTGCTCACGGACCATCAGCCTAACAATGGATAGTTAGCAGCACCCTGATGGTTGTTTGCTATTCACAGAGGGCTGAGTGATACTAGCAATAACAGCATTGTAAGAGGGGGACAGTTGAACCCGGAGGCCTCCACCTCTGTTTAATGATGGATGGTTTCTTTTCACAAAGATGGCCTCCTTTACTCCTCTCTCAAACCATTGTTCCTCTCTATCAAGGATGTGAACATCTTCATCCCTGAAAGAGTGACCTCTGGCCTGGAGATGAGTGTAGACCACAGAGTCCTGACCTGATGATGTTGATCTTCTGTGCTGGACCATCCTTTTGGCCAGTGGCTCATGCTTTTATTTATTTTCATACAAACGTATTGTTTACTTGACACATTTTCAAAATAAACATTTTATAAGTCTTTTTTGTAAAAATATTATTTGTTTAGTGAAGTCAAGAAAGACTACTGTATTTTGTTTTTTGAATATTTATTAGTAATTATTTTATTAAAACATTTAAATTTTTTATGTATTGTGACAGAGGGTTCTTGTCAGCGGCTGCTGAAAGTAACTAATAAAGTAACTTAGTAATCTAACTTAGTTACTTTCCAAATCAAGTAATCAGTAACTTAACTAAGTTACTTTTCCCAAGGACTAATCAGTAACTTAACTAAGTTACTTTTTCAATGTAACTATGCTATCACTGAGGGAATACCAAATCCTATGACGTTGTCTAAAAGGATAACGGACATTAAGGCCAAACTATATTTTCTTTTCTATTTTAGTTTAACTAAAACTAAGTTATGAATGGAGGAATGGTTTGGGAGAAGAGGCCTTCGTTACAGAAGCCCTCCTGAACCGTCTTTAGACGTAGATCCCTATATTTAACTTTTGATGCATGATCCACCCCTTACTTGGTATCTGTAGCTGATCTAAACCATGATAGCTTACATACCAAGTGCATATAGGTAAGGCTAATGTAAAATCCCAATCATAAGCCCACCTAAAAGTCAAAGTCAAAGTCAAAGTCAACTTTATTGTCAGAACTGCAATATGTACAGGACATACACAGGATTGAAATTGCGTTTCTCTCAGTCCCTCGGTGCAACAGTAACCATCTAAACACTAAACACTAAAACATTTAATACACATAAGCATAAAATAGTAAAAAAGTGTAACACTGTCCTGAGTTTTTTCATAATAGTATAAAAGTATGAAAATTTACACCAACACTGAAACACCAAACACCCCTAAAACACCAAACACCCAATGAACATAAGCATAAAGTGAAATAATAAAAGTGTAATACTGTCCTGAGTTTTTGCATAGTAGTAAAACCACATAATTGCATGAGACATAGAACCAGAGTGGCACGGACTGGAAACCAACCAGTCTTCAACCTTCGATGTGGGGACCTGCTACTCCAACGTTGGTCTTCAACTTTCATCCAAGGGTCGCCTCCTCTGCGTCAATCGAGGGATCCCTTCTGCATGCTGATTAAAAAACAATTGTTGCTGATAAAATCAACAACTCTAATCAATATGGAATTACCGCTGTGGACTTACCGTTGTGGATTATAAGACTTTGTTTTCCAAAGGACTAAACGCTTTTCGCTATGGGATTACCTACGAACAGTATGGAATTTCCAAAAACATTATGGGATTATAATTTTTGATTCTTTCCACTTGCTGGATTACATCAAGATCAAAGACATTTGGTGGTATCCTTTTGTGTTGGACCTCATCCCCATGGACAGGCGATGACTTCCAAAAGGGGGGACTGTAGTGATACAACCACCTTGGAAACACTTCTCTGATCGCTCTCAGTAATGAACTTTTTGGGAGTTATTCCAGAAGGGACAGTAATACTTTTATTACATTTATTTGAATCAAAACACATATTATTTCAGAAGAGACTTCCTTTTAATGTGTGTTAATTCAGAATTAATTCTGAGAATAACTTGTCATTTTTTGATCATGTTTTATGCTGTTACCAATGATGGTCACTTCTTCATATGATGAACCAAAAACTATGGCAAAGTTGAAAATATGTCAAGTTGCACTTTCTAGATTTTGTTTTAGAAATGTTGACACGACGTGAATGAAAGTCTAAATCAAGTTATCTGTATAACTAGAGACTGGTGTCTTTTGTTCTGAACACAATCTTCCTCTCCTATCCTGAAATGGCCTTCACATTTCCAGCTTCTGACCCGAGCAAAATCACTCCCGTTCTCTGGCAAAACAACCAATGAGCGGGTGGATTTAGCTGAGTCAACCCTCCTCTTTTTAAGGCTTCACTTCCTGTCGGAGCCTAGAGTTTGCTGAGGACCTCAAGCCATGAGGTTCCCCAAAGAGCTGAATGAACGCCAGTCACACGCTAAGGACACGTCATTCAGTTAAAAGATTTATAAAAGGCCAGTTATAAATCAATTTTGAGCTGAAAAAGCTCTATTTTAATGAAATCCCTTCAAGGAAGCTTTTAATTTGAAAAGCCAACCGGAACTGAGGTTGCTACTTCGGTAGGTTTACGCAGATCTCGTGGAAGCCGCTGGAAGGTGAACGAGCTGAAGCCTGATCAACATGAGAAGCACGGACGGACGGTCTTTGTACGTTGAGGCTAATCTACTTTACCGTAGCCGAGATGAAGAATCTTCGCCAGGTAAAGAGTCGTTGTTCCCCACGGGTGAGAGTCTAGCTGAAGCCGACGAAGAGTGTGCTTTTCCTGGTTAAAACACATCAAGATAATACTTCTCCTCATCCTCCATTTTCTTTCATCCTCCATTTTCTCCTACCTCTGAAACTTTCTTATTATGTTAACTAAACCAGTTAACTAAACTTTAAGTTTATTGTGCCAGCAGATATAAGTTAATAACACCCATAACTTGTGTTCTGTTGTTCTTATGAAGTTACGGACGTGTATTTCATCTGCTGAAGTAAAGTTATAGGAAAAAATGATCAACCAATCATGTAAATATGTTGTGATTTAAGTTATGATTCTGTTAAATAAATGGTTCGGTCCTGCTGTACCAACATAAGTTAACATTTCATGTCTTTACATTATCACCTCCAAGGCATACAATTATTGGTATTAAACTGAAAAAGAGAGAACTCGTTTAATTAATTATGTATTTTTGTGTCAGTCTAAACCCTGCCAATTTACATCTAAAATATAGGTAAATCAGTAAACTGATAAGCGCCTATATATTATTACATTTGGTGGCCCGTACACGCTAAGGACACGTCATTCAGTTAAAAGATTTATAAAATGCCAGTTATAAATCCATTTCGAGCTGAAAAAGCTCTATTTTAATGAAATTCCTTCAAAGAAGTATTATCTTCATTAACCCTAACCCAGATGTGTTCAACAGCTGCTTGTCACCCTGAAAAGCCTGGCATGAACAAGATGATGCTGGAGATCATTTGACGAGAGCTACCACCTTCTAACTGTGAAGAACAACGGCAGCTCAGTGATTCCCTCAAGACACAGTGAAGGTGCTGAGAGCTGCAGAGAGGCTGCAGAGAGGTTGCTTCATGGAGCTTCAACCTCCAAACATGTCCACCGTCACACACATCGTCCGTGAAGAGCTTGGAGCAGAGCAGGCAGCACAAGATAATAAGACAGTGATAACAAAGACAACAATAGACATTTACTAATGATTCATACAAATTTAAGTTTTTTGCTTGTTTTACAATTGAAAAACAGTTTGTTGTCATCACTGTTTGTTAAAATCCAGGTGATCTCTCTTGTAAATGAGTCCTCGTGGCTCAATGGGACTAACCTGTTTAAAAAAAGGTTAAATGAATATACTACATATA
>JBBPBX010005743.1:22526-51016 GCA_038048925.1 Garcialebias charrua | reverse complement strand
AGCAAAGTTACTTTCAACTTGGCATCAACACTACATGTTCAGTGAAAATACAATTTCTCTCATTCCTCACTTCTCTTTGTTCTCTGTTCATGTTTGTTTGATGTTTGCTGATTCACATGTCCAAGGTCATAAAACAGCTTTCTATTGTTGTGTATCACAGAAATCCAGATGAGTGCTCAGCATCCCCCGAGTTCTTCAGAGCTCAGAAGATCTGCCTCCATAATGGAGATCAGCGAGGTCACAAAAAACTTTCTGAAATCAAGAGCGTGAAGACGTCAGCGTATTTCCAGAGCAGTTTCTAGAAGAGCCTTTGGAGGACATGTCCAACCCTCCATTCTCATCTGTCTCCTCTGCAAGAGACACTTTGATGGAACAAGGAACTCGTGAGCCCTTGTCTCCAACTTCCCTCCCCGTGGAGGAATCTTGGACAGAGTTGGACCTGTTTGAACTTCTGTCCCCGGCCGTCTTCCCGATGAGAGATGCTTCGATGGAGCAAAGCACCTGAAGCTTTGTCTCCTCTGTGAGGAACCCGCTGATGAAGAATGGCACCTCTGAACCTCAGCATCGTTGTGTGGACCTGACTGAGCCACACATGGTGAATTAAGAGTTTAGTATTAATGCTTTTCTGACTAAATGTTTATCAATTTTTCAACACTTGTGACTATGTAATGATATTATGTATTCATTAAACTGGCCTTGAGGTAAGAAGGGTTGTGCAGTTTTGCTTCAAAGGCCCGGGGTTTCTTTGAAGGACAAGGGCCCGTTCTTCTCAGAAAAGCCATACGGCCTTTGATGGATGGTTGCATATCTCCCTTCTCACAAACCTGCAGTTTCTTCTGGAAAAGGGAGTGAGTTGGTGTGATATCAGTGACAGTAGAGATGGAGCACAGCTTAGATTAGGAGCAGGGTGACCTTTTGGGAAGAAGTCCTCCCAATTTACCATGGAGTTGAAAGCATGTTTTGCTGGAGTGAGTGAAGACATCGCACGCGTGCACGCACACACACATGCACCCCACAGGGTATAAGAGTGAACAGCGCACTTAGAGTCTTTGAAGTCTGCCGTTCGAGTCTTTGATCAAGATGTCCGGCTGCGTTGATGTGATTCTCATCTGAGTTGAAGCGGCTTCCCAACTCTTGTGTCACATGGTGAGATTTTAAACGTCAATGCCTTGAGTTTGTGTGTGCTGTCATACTATGGCGGATTTAAATGACACATTATTTCTAGCAGGAAAACAGTTTGTGTGTGACTTGTATTGTACATCTGAGGTGATCGTACAGTTGTTGATGTCTGTTTTTCCTTTATTTTTCTGTCACAGTTCTTTTTAATAAATGACACATCATTTTTAAAATAGTCTGTGTTTGTTTTCTTCTAAACAACTTCCGAACCTTCACTTACCCAGAAAATATCATAAAACACATGGACAGTTTGCTGGACTTTAAGAAGAGTCAACGTGGAGGACATGATGGGTGTCCACTCGTGGGAGGAGCTCCTCCAACTCCCCTCAACATCCGACCTGCAGCACAGCAGTCTGGTGGACAAGTCCAGGAACAGGTGAGACAGGACACGGATGTCTTTCATTGTTTATCTGTAGATACAGTAAATATTGGTGCACATTACAGAATAATATCAGCTAAAGTGATCCAAAATTTAAAAAGTGACATTTACAAAGCCTCCGCATCTAGAGTTATCTGCAGGGGCACAGCTAATTTTTTAAAAACATTTTTATATGTAGATTTATTTTTCTTCCTGTTCTTTATGTTTTTTCTGTTATTTTATACTTTTATTTTGGATTATTGTTTCAACAATTTTAGACCCTTGAGCTCAGCACAGACCGCCCACATGATAACAGCGTCACTTCTGTTCAATCACATTCTCTATTAGAAATAGTTTGTTCTGTTGTTGAACACAGATGTTATTTAGCTAGTGAACTTTATGTAGAGTCAAACTGGGACTTATTTAATGCAGCTTGAACTCATGTGGCTGTTGTTGGTCTGTTCAGACCTGATGAGTCAGATTTCAGGGGCTTTGATGACAGCAGCTCTTTCAGTCTTTGTGTTGCGTATTTTATGTTCTTGTTGACACTCTGTTGTGGGCGGAGACCTACATAGGAGGGCGCAATTTACTAATAAAAGGCCAGCTGCTCTGATGAGCGCCTCCTCACTCAGGCCAAATGCAACTGATGGTGTGTTGTGTTTTCCTCCGTCATTATCCGGCATTTCCAACCCTTGCTTTAAACAATGGCTGCGTCAACAGGTTATGGGCCCAGAAGGGAGTTTGGAAGCCGATGGAACCGATTATGCTTTGATGGAGATGAAAAGAAATACGAGTTGTGGGAGACAAAGTTTTTAGCCCACTTACGTCTGCTTGGGCTGAAGGACACAATATTACTGAGGGGCGTACCCGATGACGTGGAAGAAGACGCCACTAAAAATGAAGAAGCGTATGCGGAATTAATTCAAGTCTTGGACGATAAGAGTCTTTCTCTTGTTATGAGAGATGCTGCAGATGATGGCAGAAAAGCCTTAAAGATCCTCAGAGACCACTATGCAGGTTCTGGTAAGCCACGAGTACACGGAGCTGACATCTCTACAGAAAGGTGTCAATGAAAACATCACTGACTATATTATCCGGGCAGAAACTGCAATCACGGCGTTGCGTAATGCAGGAGAAGTTTTGAGTGATGGCCTGTTGACAGCAATGATTTTAAAAGGACTGCCTGATGAGTTCAAACCATTCTCTGTATATGTTACACAGAGTGATGAAGAATTAACTTTTGCATAATTTAAAGCGAAGTTGAGAAGCTATGAGAGCACAGAAAAGTTGGCTCAACTGAAGACAGTGTGATGAAAATTAAAGGAAGAGACAACTGGAAATCAAAAATCACCTGTTACAACTGCGGCCAGAGAGGGCACAAAGCCCTGGATTGTTCTTCAACCTCGGGCGAGCGCAGAGAGCTGAAACAGTGGTGTGGTTTCTGCAAGAGCACCACACATAAAGATGTAAATAGTCGGCGGAAAGGGCGAGACAAGATTAAGCAGGCAATGGATGAGGAGGACCACACGTTCGCTTTCAAGGTGAAGCAAACCAACGACGCCCAGATCAACGCCACGAAGGTGAAGGGTCTCATAGTCGACTCTGGTGCAACAAAGCACATTGTGACAGACGCTGCAAAATTCAAAGATTTCAACTCGACTTTTAAGCCTCAGAGCCATATTTTGGAGTTGGCTGACAGCGAGAGGGCCAGTGGGATTGCATTGAAGAAAGGCACCGCTAGAGTTCGTCTGAGAGACAGCAACAGCCGAATTGTGGGGACAATGTTGATGGATACATTATACGTGCCGTCGTTCTCCCAGGATATATTTTCTGTTAAAGCTGCAACTGCCCATGGAGCAACAGTCATATTCAAAGAGGGACAGAACCGGCTCATCCATAAAAATGGTAGTTTTTGATATAGATGTTTATGATAAAATGTTCTATTTAAATACCCTTGATGATCAGAGTCAGAGAGTCAGAGAGTCAGAGAATCTTTATTGTCATTTGCACCGCATGTGGTACATGTGATGAAATGAGATTATGTACACAGGGTCCCAGTTACATTCAACAACAAAATGTAAGAGAAAAACAGTAATAACATCTAGGATTGACTAAGAAAAACATCAACTAGAAATACACTAAGCACTAATGTAATAGAAAAACAAAATCATTACAAACAGACAGCCGCACGAACATGAGTCTATATGAGCAAATGGTCACAGATGAACACAGCAACAAGAAAACAGATCAGCATCAGCATGATGTGATATTTTGCAGTGTTTATTCTTATTATTATTTATTCATGAGTCTAACAGCCTCAGGGTAGAAGCTGTTCCTCAGTCTAGTGGTTCTACATTTGATGCTCCTCAACCTCCTTCCTGAGGGGAGTGGGGCAAAGAGTGTGTGTGCTGGGTGAGTGGGGTCTTTCATGATGCAGGTGGCTCTTTTCCTGCATCTGGAGGTGTAAATGTCTGTGATGGTGGGGAGACTGACTCCGACAGACTTCTGTGCAGCCTTCACCACTCTCTGCAGAGCTTTTCTTTCTGCAGCTGTGCAGCCTCCATGCCACACGTTGATGCTGGAGCACAGGATGCTCTCCACTGCGCACCTGTAGAAGGAGGTGAGGACTGGGCTACTCAGACCAGCTCGTCTCAGTCGTCTGAGGAAGTAGAGTCTCTGATGACCTTTCTTGATCAGGCTGGTGGTGTTGTTGGTCCAGCTGAGGTTATCATTCAAGTGTACACCCAAGTACTTGTAGCTGGAGACCACTTCCACTGCAGATCCACATGATGACGTTGATGATGACGTTGATGAGTGCAACTGCTATGACATCCAAACGTGGCATGAAATATTAGGTCACTGTAATTATGATGATGTGTCAAAGTTGGAAGGTGTTGCAGATGGAATGAAAATTAGAGGTAAAACTGAAAAACCTGATCTAAAATGTGAAATATGCATACAGGGTATATTTGCTCAGACCAGGAGTAGAGTTCCTGATGAAAAAGCTAAAAATGCACTAGATCTTGTACATGCAGATCTGGCTGGACCAATAGAACCAGCTGCTAAAGACGGGTTCAGATATGCTTTAGCTTTCACAGACGATTATTCTGGTGCTATATGTCAGGCTCTGTCCCTGTCTGTTTCTTTATGTTTATTTGTGTTTTCCTCCTGTCTTCATTTTGTCATTCTGAGCTTTGATTCCTGTTTATCTCATTCAGTCTCTGTCATTTTCCCACTCACTTTTCAGTCTGTCTCTCTGTGCTCAAGCCTGTAGCCTTAATCATTCACACCTGTCTCATCAGCCACCTGCCAAGCTGAACTCATTACTCACTCTCTTTCTGCCTTATAAAAAGCCTTCATCTCCTCCACTTTGTGTCCGGTCATTGTTCTGTTCACACAGACAACTCAGGCCTCACCTCTCCACTCTGATGTCCTTCTCTGTTTCTGCTCCAGTTTACCAGAGTGAGTTTTTGGCTGCCCTGACAGCATTTTTGTTTAAAATAAATAATTATTATTTTAAACTCCTGCCTCGTTCACTTTCCTGCACGTGGGTCTAACACCAGAGGAACCTGACAGAATGACCGGACCAGACCCAGACCCAGCAGGTTTTGTGAACAGTACCGAGCGCTGCTCAGAATGGGACCAACTCCACCGGGTAACCCGTAAATATATTGACACTGTGGCCACTTCCTATGATCTACAGGAGAGGTTGGTGGCCAGTGATGACTTTATACAGGTGTTTACCCGGTTGGAGATAGTAGGTGATGACCCATGGCTGTTTGGACTGTTTGCTGAAGCCTGGACCGAGAGAGAAAGGTCACACTCTCGTCTCCTGCAAACTATTGCCCTGCCCTTGGTGCCAACCACTGTGGTCTCACCGCCTGCAGTCTCGACGGTGGTCTCCTCGCCTGCAGCCTCGACGGTGGTCTCCTCGCCTGCAGCCTCGACGGTGGTCTCCTCGCCTGCAGCCTCGACGGTGGTCTCCTCGCCTGCAGCCTCGACGGTGGTCTCCTCGCCTGCAGCCTCGACGGTGGTCTCCTCGCCTGCAGCCTCGACGGTGGTCTCCTCGCCTGCAGCCTCGACGGTGGTCTCCTCGCCTGCAGCCTCGACGGTGGTCTCCTCGCCTGCAGCCTCGACGGTGGTCTCCTCGCCTGCAGTCTCGACGGTGGTCTCCTCGCCTGCGGTCTCCTCGCCTGCAGTCTCGACGGTGGTCTCCTCGCCTGCAGTCTCGACGGCGCCCGACGACGAGGGTCCAGACGACGACGTCTCAGAGGGGCCCGACGACGAGGGTCCAGACGACGACGTCTCAGAGGGGCCCGACGACGAGGGTCCAGACGACGACGTCTCAGAGGGGCCCGACGACGAGGGTCCAGACGACGACGTCTCAGAGGGGCCCGACGACGAGGGTCCAGACGACGACGTCTCAGAGGGGCCCGACGACGAGGGTCCAGACGACGACGTCTCAGAGGGGCCCGACGACGAGGGTCCAGACGACGACGTCTCAGAGGGGCCCGACGACGAGGGTCCAGACGACGACGTCTCAGAGGGGCCCGACGACGAGGGTCCAGACGACGACGTCTCAGAGGGGCCCGACGACGAGGGTCCAGACGACGACGTCTCAGAGGGGCCCGACGACGAGGGTCCAGACGACGACGTCTCAGAGGGGCCCGACGACGAGGGTCCAGACGACGACGTCTCAGAGGGGCCCGACGACGAGGGTCCAGACGACGACGTCTCAGAGGGGCCCGACGACGAGGGTCCAGACGACGACGTCTCAGAGGGGCTGGACGACGTCTCCTCGCCCGACAACGTCTCAGAGGGCTCTGACGACGTCTCCTCGCCCGACAACGTCTCAGAGGGCTCTGACGACGTCTCCTCGCCCGACAACGTCTCAGAGGACGGTGTTCCGGCCGACGACGGTGTTCCGGCCGACGACGGTGTTCCGGCCGACGACTGTGTTCCGGCCGACGACGGTGTTCCGGCCGACGACGGTGTTCCGGCCGACGACGGTGTTCCGGCCGACGACGGTGTTCCGGCCGACGACTGTGGTGATGGGCGGCTTCCTGGGCGCCCCCCGGATCTGGCTGTTGGTGATGGGCGACCTCCTGGGCGCCCCCGGATCGGATCTGGCTGATGGTGATGGGCGACCTCCTGGGCGCCCCCCGGATCTGGCTGATGTTGGCCCGCCGTCCTGCTTGTTGCCTCCCTCCGCCCGCCCTTGTTCTTGTGGGGTCCGTCTTAGGGGTGTCAGGTGCCACCCTTGAGGGGGGGTTATGTCAGGCTCTGTCCCTGTCTGTTTCTTTATGTTTATTTGTGTTTTCCTCCTGTCTTCATTTTGTCATTCTGAGCTTTGATTCCTGTTTATCTCATTCAGTCTCTGTCATTTTCCCACTCACTTTTCAGTCTGTCTCTCTGTGCTCAAGCCTGTAGCCTTAATCATTCACACCTGTCTCATCAGCCACCTGCCAAGCTGAACTCATTACTCACTCTCTTTCTGCCTTATAAAAAGCCTTCATCTCCTCCACTTTGTGTCCGGTCATTGTTCTGTTCACACAGACAACTCAGGCCTCACCTCTCCACTCTGATGTCCTTCTCTGTTTCTGCTCCAGTTTACCAGAGTGAGTTTTTGGCTGCCCTGACAGCATTTTTGTTTAAAATAAATAATTATTATTTTAAACTCCTGCCTCGTTCACTTTCCTGCACGTGGGTCTAACACCAGAGGAACCTGACAATATTTACCTATTTTTTTGAAAGCTAAGTGAAACTGTGAGAGGAACAGAAAAGTTTATAGCCGATGTGGCACCTTATGGGAAAATAAAGTGCATAAGATCAGATAATGGAACTGAGTTTACGTCTAAAGAGTTCCAATCATTGCTTAGCCAAAATGCTATTGGACATGAAACTTCTGCTCCTTATTCTCCCCATCAGAATGGGACAGCTGAGAGAACATGGAGAACTGTCTTTGAGTTTGAAATGGCAAGATGCATGCTAATTGAGAGTAATCTGCCTAAAAATGTATGGACCTATGCAGTTCAGATGGCTGCAATTATACGAAACAGATGTTACAACAGACGTGTTGAGCAGACTCAATATGATGTGATAACAGGAAAGAAACATGATCTGTCTAAAATGAGAACTTTTGGATCTGAATGTTATGCATATAAATATGATAAGAAAAAATTGGACCCACGTTGTGAAAAGGGAATTTTTGTTGGTTATGACAAAAATAGTCCTGCATATCTTGTTTTTTATCCAGATACAGGAAGAGTACTTAAGAATAGACTGGTAAAATTTATCACAAAAAGTACCAATGAATGTGACACTCAAACTGATGACCTAGATGAGAATATTTTACTCAAAAAGAAAGTTGAAAGTGAGCAATTGAAACCAGATTTGAGTACAATTATCTCACACGAGAATAAAACTGAGACTTATGAGACAGAAGAAAACTTAGATCAAAGTGAAGGTAACCTTTGTGCACGTTATCCTACAAGAGAAAGACACTAAAAACAGTTGGGTTAAAAATAACCCAATATGGGTTATATTAAACCCAGCTGCTGGGTTATTATAGGACCAGCCCAGCAGTAGTTAATTTGACCCAGCATGTTGGGTTGAACCATTATAACCCAACGGTTGAGTTAAAATATTCTACCCATATGCTGGGTCAAATTAATTAAAATTCTGGGTTGTTTCAACCACACATATGTGTTATATATTCTACCCATATGCTGGGTCAAATTAATTAAAATTCTGGGTTGTTTCAACCACACATATGTGTTATATATTCTACCCATATGCTGGGTCAAATTAATTAAAATTCTGGGTTGTTTCAACTACATTATTTGTTATTTAATCTGCCCATATACTGGGTCAAATTAATTAAAATTCTGGGTTGTTTCAACTACATTATTTGTTATTTAATCTGCCCATATACTGGGTCAAATTAATAAAAATTCTGGGTTGTTTCAACTACATTGTTAAGTCAAACTAATTAAAATTGTGTGTTATTTTACCACATTTGTTCAGTTAACTATCCTAATGCTTGGTCAAATTAACCGAAATGACAGATTAGTTATAACACAGTACAATGTTTCAGAAAATAAATTGCTAGACTACCCATTTCTATACTCAGTTCAGGAGCAAATCTCTTACAACATAATCCTAGATGTGGTCATGCAAAGCACATGATGCAATAAACACGTAAACAATACTGGGATTTTTACAAGGTGCTGCCTTGTAATTTATTAAAACTTGATGTCAACAATGTAAAAACTAATTATTGAAAAAGTTCAAATTATTGAAATTAAAACAGTAATGTAACACTTCAAATTAGTGTCATTAAAACAATGCTTAACAACTAAACATTTAACAGGTCTAATGTCAAATTGTCCTTGAGGTTCTTAGTTCTCTTGGCATGCAAATATTCTAGTTTGAAGAAACTTTACCAGTTTGGACTCCCCTCCTGGCACTTCATAGACCACACACTGCAGAAGTTCCCACACATGTTCACATTCCTTTGGGTATTTAATGTCCAAGATAAAGAAGGCCTTGAAGCAGACATCAATGGCCTGAAGCAGAGTATCGTGCTCGAAAGCCTGTCCAGCAGTGATGACAAAGGTCTGAGATGTATGCTGATCATCATTTCCCAGTGTCAGAGCGTAGAGGTAAGGTCTGGATACCATAGCCTCATGGAGGTACTCCACCATATTTGTTCCAGGCTAAAAAAAAGAGAAAGAATACATAAGAGTAAGTGAGTGTAAGAAAGGACCAAATGATAGTTTTCAGATAAAGGTTAGGTTTCCCAATTAGATGTACTGTAGGACTTACAGGCTTATGATCGATGAAGGCCAAGCTGCATTCTTTAATGGTGTGGCGAACCATTTTTGCACCACGGCCACGGCCAACTTTGTAAGCGGTTGGAGGAAGCAAGGCTGGCAGCTGCCTCAGAGCAAGTTCCCCAACAGCATCTGTATGAAGAAGACACAGGTATCAATATAAGGGCTGGGTTAAAAAAATAAAAGAAATTGATTTAATTGATCTTGGATTGATTTCATTTAAATTTGGGAAAATCTATTCACAGGACATGAGACCAATTGTTCCACATTGCTTTTTGTGTGTGCATTTCTGTATTGTGTCACTCCTGGATTGCTTAAAGATAACAAAGAACTTTGTTTGCAAAGATTTGGTGTGGCGCTTGAACCAAACAATGGTATGTAAACATCTGACTGAAACACTTCTCCCAGGCCTGTATAAATGTGTGAAAAACGACATTCTAACAAAATGTTTTAGTTTTGTTACAAATATTATTTTTATACTTCAAGAAATGTCTTAATGAAATAAACAGTGATGAAATGTTTTAGTTTTATTATTTGTTTTACTAAGGTATAGTAAGTTTTAATAAGTTTATTGAACATGACAGAAGCTAACTGAAACGTTACAAATATACAGTTTTCATACGCTCAAAAGTGGGCAGAAGTATACTTTTATTAACACACCTCTGCTCCTGCAACCTCATTCCCATCACTTCCTATTTTTCAAGAAAATTATTAATTTCTTAAAAATTAATGCATCCAACAACACTGTTACCATCAAATCCTTTATAATTTAAAACCTTTGAAACTTGTGACAGTCTTGTTTCAAGATTAAACTGTTTAATTTACAAATTTGCTCTGAAAACCTGTTGTTTATGGTGAAGAGAAAAAAATAAAGTGATATTGCATTTTACAACAAAGTTGAATCGTTTTCATTATTTAAGAGCAGAATTCAAATTGAATCAAATTGTGATTAATCGATTCAGAACCTTGTGATTCAAAACTGAATTTAGAATTGGCCATGATGATACCTAGCCCTAATTAATATGGTGTGGAATGGTATTCCTGTGATTCTATTTAGTATCTGTGGTTTTGGTTCTTTTGGCGACACCTACAGGTGATTCTGAGAAACTTCATGATGGGAAAATAATTATTATTCCCACCAAACACACATGATTAACAATTATTACATCCACATGGACGCAATTAGAATATAACCTGCAAAGAATATAAAAAACAGAAAGACTGAATAGTTTTGCACAGCTTAAATTCTTGTTATTTGTTCATTTTTAGCTGTTTTAGCAGTTGAAGAACGTGATGCATGATGGGACAAGACGACATTCCTCTGTTCCAGGGTATATTTAAATGAAAACAATGTTTTTCTTGTTTTTAATTCATTCCAGATTTGAAGAACACAAGAAAACTATTTAAAAAAAAACACATAGTAACTCAAATTCCACTTTTTAAAGGACCAATGAAAACACTGAACAAGGAGAAAACAAAAAAATCAAACGAGCTTAAAAATCAAATTAGAATCTGGTTGACAATCATGACACCCCAAATAAATCTCAAAGACTTTTTACTAAAAACACTCACTCTTCCAGAGCTCGAGTCGTCTTTCAAACTGGGAAATGACTGAACCAAATCCGATGCCAGGGCCTTTTTGGTCTCTGATGAAGGACTGTAACACAAAAAACAGTTACACAGAAATAGTGAAAACTAGTTTAAATGTATAGTTTCTATACAAATACTATATGACAAATACTTATGATTACCGATTTATATTACCCGAAACTTGTGTTCAAAGTTTTGATTTGGTAAGTTGGCTGGAACAAATAAAAAAATAAAAAAAGCTAATTGCAGTTCTATTGTTGACTTATTTCTTTTATAAGAACAGCCAAGTCCATTTAACTATTTTATATATTTGCTGGGCAACTTTTATTACTGTGCACTTGCAAAAGCTTGCGTCAGCAGATTATGCTTTGGTCACCTGCAGGTAAGTAAGTTGTGCTTAATGACAACAATATTTTAGAAAAAGTAAACCCACATGCAATGAACTTACAAACTGTGGAATGATGTCCTTATCAGCTGATTCACTGGTACCACAGCTGCGGATGCTTGTTCCTCGGTGAGGGCTGGAGGTGTGGCAGTTGATATGACATCAGAGCTTGTAGGTGGGGTAACAGGCGCAACAACAGGTGGTTCAACCTACACAGAAAATCCAGGTTATTATAATAAACAGTTGATGCTGCTTGGAATAGTTGGTTAATACGCCTTTTGCACTTAAAGCAAGTATATGCCATATTCCCATACTCGTACATAGAAATAATAGAATAGAACTGAGCTTCTCACAGCTGCACTGACTAATTACGTACAAGACCTCTAAATCTTTTGAGGAACTTCAGCCTAGGTCCAGCTCTTGGGATCAAATGGTTGATGGTAGCCTCATCTAAAAGAAGAAAACTCTCCTCATCAATCCCCTCCTCTGAAAAACAAAAATAGATAAAACAAAAACAAACAGACACTATCATTTAGTACAACAAAATAAAATGAAGCACTTACAACTATGCTGCTTCATTCAAGGAAAAAAAATCACAAATATTAAACTAAGAATCATATTTGCAATATTTAAATGATTATTAATTAACTGAAAATGTCTAGGCTATTTTTGTTCTAGTCTATAACCCAGGTCTATGCCATGTACTGTTGCTATACAGCTGGGTATTAAATAAAAAACTCTCAAATGTTTTTTATACACAACCCTTACTGCTTTGTTGCCAATTAATCTAATTAGCTGCAAAATGCTCCCCTACCAAAATTACCTTTTAATAAAAATGGTAAAATTTCTTGGTTTAATCCTTTTAATAAAAATATACAACTTAATATAACATTTGTTTTAATCAAGAAATGTGATTTTTAAGCAGCTATTTAGCACAATTTAGAGCAGGTGGAAGAAGGACTGAGCACTGATCAAGGTTAACAGTGCCACATGCTTAAACTTCACAGGCCTCGCTCCACTGCAGGCACTCTAAAGTGACAAATTTGAAGTTTTATTAGCATATTTCTCTATAAAGATATTGTTTGAGATTTATGTGAAGTTGTCAGAAGACATAAATTAAAAAAGAATGCAGTCAACTCCCAAATAATCACTATGAGTAGCAATGCAGACATGACATGCTGTGGATGTCAAAAATATATTTTAATATAACAAAAATATATTTCTTACCTTTAAATCTTTCTACAAAGTCTGTCAGCTGCCACTTTGTCAACGTGTTGATGACAAAGCTGTCCATTTATCTGAAACAAATAATAAACGAATTTATACACTCACCAGCATGTCAGGAACAAACTAGCAGTTATTTTGGGACATGGAGAAAGTTCTATCAGGACATGTTACCGCTGATATCCAGGCCATTCATCTCCCTTTTAGGTTCGACGCGACACATGAGCAGAGCACACTCACGCTGCTTCCAGCAGGAAACAGAAACTGAAAGTACGTTTTCTACTTTCAGGTCGTGTGACATTACATCCAATAACACAGCATGTTTAGACCATTGCAAACCTTCTTAGATTCTAACAAACAAACTAGAGACAGAGCTTCTTTTAATAAGTTTTAAAAAAAATGGCGATTTCTTTTCCCACAATGCTGTGCGCAGTTGCACCGCGGACCAGTGACGTCACGCTCCAAAGCTTGCGCTAGCAAGCATACACGAGCTAAGCTAAGCTAACTAAGCTAACAAATTAGCCTGCCGGAGAACAAACCAGTTAGTTAGCTGGGAAACTCAAAATAAACATGACCATACAGTTATGTACATTATAAACTAAGTTCATTCGACAAATGGCCAACAGAAAAGCTGAAAAGCTTTTCTGATAGCTTAAATGATAGCCATTTAGCCCTTATCATTTAAGCGCTAAATGGCTAGCTATGTTGTAGCTACCTAAACTAACAAGCCTTGATCGAGAATAAAAATGAATTACATGTACTTTAATATGTAACACAACACAGACACCATGAATTAGATATATAATGTGCACAAACCTTTTTTCAATGATTTGCTTCGCCTTAAAGATGATCAGTCAACTTCTCTCCAGCACTTGTGTGAGCTCAAGGAGCATCGAGCCTATCTCAGTGACTGGGGTTGCGGGCGCAGTTTGGTGGAGGAGGAGCACGTCTTGTCAACGTGATGACGTTCCAAGCAGAAAATAACCCAGGTGCTGGGTCAAGCGATAGAAAATAACCCTGGTGCTGGGTCAAGCGATGCATGTTGTGTTGATGAATTTTGAATAAGAGGTTAACCCAGCGGATGGGTTGCACAAAAACAACCCAGTTCCCATAAAAATAACCCAACTCCCATAAGAATAACTCATATTGAGTTAACAATTTCATAACCCAGCAGTTGGGTTGTTGAAATAACCCAACCTTTTTTAGTGTCCCAAGTATTATCAGGATTACGAAATGAAATGTGAAGATGATCAAGTAAACATGAACATTGACTATTGTTATAGGATTGCATGTGACATGCCTAGAACAGTGAAAGGAAATCTCATATAAAATACATAAAATTAAAACTACGAGTATGCAAAAGTATTGGACTTCTAAATAAAGTAAAACATGTTTTAGAGCTGTCAACACTACAGACATTATATTATTCATTTGTTTTTCCATATCTGACATACTGTATAGAGGTATGGGGCAACACATATAAAACCAACACTAAACCGTTATCTGTCATACAAAAGAAAGTTATGAGAATTATTTATAAAGTGGACATCAGAGAACACACAAATAAATTGTTTATTCAATCAAATATCTTGAAACTAAAGGATCTGGTTGATTTAAAAATGTTATTGATTATGTTTAAAGCTAGAAAGAGATTATTGCCATTTAATTTACAAAAGTTCTTTGTCTTAAGCTCTTGTGATAGAACTAACAGAAGGAAGTATGATTTCAAAAGTAAAACTGTGCGTACTACTTTAAAACAAATGTGCATTTCGGTGCATGGAGTAAAACTATGGAACAGTTTGGATGAGGAGTTTAAAAATTGCTCTACAATAAACCAATTCAAAACACTTTATAAAAAAAGAACGATTAACTCTTATACACTTTTGAGTTGTTAATGGGAACAGTGGTATATTGTTATATATGTTATTATTTATTTAGATATTGTTTGCAACTTGTTTTGTTAATTTAATGTTTACGGCCATGACATTTTTGTAATTATTGAGAAAGGGTGCAGGTCTATTAAAGATTTTCTTCTTCCTGCTCCCTCTTCACTCATGTAAATATATGTTGTCAGAGAATGTGTTGGTAAACTGATGATTTTTTTAATCGAGTGAATAAATTGATTGATTGATTGATTGAAGCTATGAGCTCACCACAATCAGAACTATGGGCCAAAGCTATGAAGGAAGAAATGGACTCTTTGATAGAGAATACTGTAATACTTACATCCTAACTTCATTACCAGAGGGTAAGCAAGCAGTGGGGGGTAGATGGGTACTATTTACTATTAAAGAAAATCCTATTGAGACACTTTATAAAGCAAGATATGCAAAAGGCTATAATCAGGTTGCTGGTATTGATTATGAGACTTTTTCACCAACAGCAAATATGAATTCTGTGCGTGTTCTAATGCAGCTTGCTGCTCAATATGACTTAGAATTGCATCAAATGGATGTTAAAACAGCATATTTACATGCCCCTATCGATTGTGAGATATTTTTAGAACAACCGGAAGGATTTGAAGTGATAACAGAGACAGGAGAGAAATTAGTATGTAAGCTAAATGAATCACTTTACGGTCTGAAACAGTCAGGAAGAAACTGGAATAGAATGTTACATGATTTTCTTATTGAAAATGACTTTATACAGAATCCTGCTGACCATTGTGTTTACAGTAAAGAAAATGAACATGAGAAAGTGATCTTGATTATTTGGGTTGATGACCTTATCATTGCAGCTAGTAATGACCAAATTCTCAAAAGTGTGAAGAAAATGTTGGCTGCAAAGTTTAAAATTAAAGATCTTGGAAAATGTAGTGGACCTACCCAGGGTCAAATTAAGGTTTTTGAACTGTCCAGTGATGACCTTTACTGACCTCTCAGTAAAGCAAGACATTTACTACAAAATCATTCATTTAGCTATAATCTGATAACATAGTCACCAATAAGAGACTATTTCTATCTTTGATTTTAGGCTGATGTGATCAAAAGAATAACTTTTGTCATTTTCATGATGTGTGCTTTTAAGCTGTGTTATTCTGTAAGAGTTAAACTGTGTTCACTGCTGTGTCAAAGGTGCAGTCTCGGGTCACAGAGACCGGACGGTTTTGTTTAGAAACTCAGAGGACAGTAATCCGTGTTTTTCATGAAAGGGCTCCAGTTTGCTGTGCCTTTCCCTAAACAAATCTCTCTCTGCTCTGGCTGTAACCTTGGGTCGTGATAAGACAAGTGAACTCCTCTCTTTGAATCCTGCTTTAAGTTCTAAGCTGTGGCTGGAACGCAGAGTCTGCAAGAGTCTGCAGAGTTTGGAAGGAACCAGCAGGTTCCTCAGAGTTTCTGGGAGCTTCGAAAGATGATGTGAACTTTCCAAAGAGCTGAATGACCAACAGTCACGCGCTAAGGACTCGTCATCCAGCTGGGACTGATAACATGTTGTTATGGGTCCACTCCGAGCGTAAGCTCAAAAACTTTGTTATTCCTTCCTGGAATAAATTATCTTGAGCCAAGAAGCCACGACTGTCACGACTTCTGCCGACGAAAGCGAGTATCACCGACACCGACAAGGTAAACACGCGTGGAGTCCAGCTTGGACTTGCGGGACCGACGACTCGTCAGTCTAAAGTTGACCACAGCTCTTTACCAGAACCAAGGCGGACGTCTTAAGGTAAAGGAGCAGCTGTTTGCTTGCTGGAGGTGTGATGATATCTTAGCTGGACGCGTACGGAAGAGTGTCATCTGGTTTCATAAATGCAAGATAAACTTCCTCTCTTAACCTCCCAATTCTTCTTAAATCTTTCCTCCTATCTTTTTCCCTCAATTCTAAGCTGGAAACTATTTTAAGCTGAAGAGCCCACAGACTAAATATGTTAACATCCAATATTGAAGTCTGTTGTGTTAAATTTAAGTGTGCTGACGTATTAATTTGAAAGAAAGTGAAATCATGTCAATCAAGTGTAATGGTGTTAATTTAGTTGATTTATTTTAAATAAATGATAGTGTCTCTTTGACATATCAAACTAAGTTAACGTCTTTGTCACTTAATGGCTTTGTGTATTTATCCATCATAAAGATCACAGAAATATTGGGTAAACTGAAAAAGAACAGAATCCGTGAATTTACTATTCAATCTGAATAAGTAAATTAATTAAGGTAAAGAGGTCAGTATTAATATTGACCTCCTCATAACCCCTTACATCTGGTGGCCCTCGTACGTGGTTCTGAAAGTTTATTGATATATCTGTGATCTCTCATGAACTTGAAACGTTATGTTGGCATGATTATTCCAATTTTTGGACTCTGAAGGTGATAATTTTTGGCTGAGGTGTTCAAGACAGGCAGATTCTGCATTGTTTTTATCATTTGAAGCTGAGAGATTGTTATTGTTCAACTCCTTAACACGCTGTTGGAAGCTTTTAGGTGAGGTTTTTGTCAGCCCGTGGTCTGTGGGGTTCTGGTCCTGTTCGGTCCAGTTCACGCAGACTCCTGTACAACGCTTTGTTTGACCGCCGAGTCAAAAGCCTGAAAGCTACTTTAACATCTACAAGATTGCTGTGTGTGGTATTTTTGCAAGTTAGAGCAGGTCGAAAAAGCATATTACTGTTAGTTACTAGGAATTGATTTTACACAGAACCACGGTCAAGTAAAAATGAACCAGAAAAGATATATCATGAAAATCTTGGAGAGATTTGGTATGCAAACCAAGGTCAACCCCATGTGAAAGTAAACTGAAGTTTGACGATGAAGGTCAACCTGCTGATCATAAAAAGTATCGTGAAATAGTGGGGAGTTTGATCTATGTAATGATGAGCACTAGGCCAGACTTAAGTTTTATTGTCAGTAAGTTATCACAATATTTGTCTAAACCGAATGAACAACATTGGGTTGCAGCAAAACATGTATTAAGGTATCTGAAATGTACACTAAATCAGGAATTATGCTTCAAGAAAAATAGTGTAAATCTTAAACTTGTGGCATACTGTGATGCAGACTGGGCAGGAGATCAGAAGGACAGACGGAGTGTGTCTGGTTACTGTTTTAGTTTATCTGAAACTGGACCCATTGTTTCCTGGAAGTCTAAAAAGCAATCCACTGTTTCTTTATCTACATGTGAGGCTGAATACATTGCCTTGACTGCTGCTGCACAGGAAAGTATGTATCTTGTGAATCTGGTGAATGGAATGGACTTTGGATGTGAATATGCACCTGTGATTATTTTTGAGGACAATCAAAGTGCAATTGCTCTTACTAAAAGTCCGGTCCACCGCCAAAGATGTAAACACATCGACATTCGATATCACTTTATTAGATCAGCACTTAGTGATAGAAAAATAACTCTTTCTTATTGTCCAACAACAGAAATGGTTGCTGATATCCTAACAAAGCCTGTAACTAAAATGAGAATGGAAAAATTTGCATGTTTTGTTTTTGGTATGTAAATGTATTCTGTCAACATAAGACCAAGTGGGGGTGTTGAGTATTTTATGTTCTTGTTGACATCCTGTTGTGGGCGGAGACCTACACAGGAGGGCACAATTTACTACTACTAATAATAATAAATAATAAACTTTATTTGTATAGCACTTTCCTACAATGCCTTGCATTGACCAAGGTGCTTAACAGGACAGAAAATATAAAAACCGGTACAATAAATCAGTGAAAATAGAATAAAAAACAACAGCAATAAAAGGAGGCATGGAAATAAAAATGCTACATACTAAAATACCAAAGTAATAAACGTTACACACTGAAAGCTTTTTTGAACAAGTGGGTCTTCAGTCTGGTCTAATAAAAGGCCAGCTGCTCTGATGAGCGCTTCCTCACTCAGGCCAAATGCAACTGATGCACACTCTGGTGTGTTGTGTTTTCCTCCGTCATTATCCGGCATTTCCAACCCTTGCTTTAAACAATGGCTGCGTGCGTCAACACTTTGTTTAGTAGAACTCTCAATTGTCCTCAGTTTGAATCTTTTTTTGGCTCTTCTGTTAGAATTTTTTCTTTTTTAGATGAAAGTTAGATTAGATAGTTTGTGTATGCATAAACTGTTTTCTATCAGTTGCGTTTAAAAAATATATTTTTATAATCTGTATACATTTGGTTCCCCGTTCCCGAATGCTTTTTTTTAAAAATCCGTCCAATCCTCATAAATATCTCTTACTATCATCAGAAAATAATGTTTCCGCCCGGTCTCGAACCGGGGACCTTTCGCGTGTAGGCGAACGTGATAACCACTACACTACGGAAACGATGTCGTTGATGCCATACCTTCTTTAAATGTCTCAGATTACCGCCACCTTCTGGCCAGCGGGGGTGTAGTTTATTGTTGACAGGCTCAGCAGATTATTTTTTGCAGATGATCATGTAAAACTGTAGCCTGGTTAAAACCAGACCCTTGTCCTTCACGCTAGTAAAACTGACCAGCAGCTATTTTCTCTAAAAAAATATATATATATTTTCATGGATTTTTTTTCATAAATAAAACATTATTAAAATTATCTTTGGGTTTGTTTCAGATGTAATGGATGAAAAAACAAAGTTTTTTTTAGATGAAAGTTAAATTAGATATAAAAAAAAGGTTAACTTTTTAAAGATTTAACTTTTTTTGTATCTACCTGGATGACTACGGAAGCGTATTGCAGTCATCCATGAACATTTTTTTTTGGAGCTTATGTAGTAATCACGTGATACGTATGTAGTAAAAACATGATACTATGTAGTAAAAACGTGATACTATGTAGTAAAAACGTGATACTATGTAGTAAAAATGTGATACGTATTTAGTAATAGCGTGATAAGTATAGATGTAGCATTCGCGTAGCTAGTATTTTAGGAGGAGCGGTTCCTTTAAATATATAGTAGACCTGCAAAATGCCACATGCCTTGGTGGCACAATGGAAAGTGTGTCTGCTTTTCACTCCAACGACTCAGGTTCAATCCTGACCTGGTTGAATTCATTTTACTTTTTTTAATTTATTGGATAAATAAAATAAAAAAGGAGTTTGTGTTAACCACAGGCATATTAAGTCTATGGTGTTAACCGGTTCGACATTAGCGGCGTCTCCATACTGTAGAAGATCAGCTGACACACTCTGCTGTCACTGACTCTATGTGCACGATATACCGCTAGGATTGAAGGCAGGGCCGGATTAACAACCCCAGGGGCCCCTGGGCACCGAAGCTCACAGGGCCCCCTCCCTAACCTAACACCCATTTTACTATATACTGTATATATTTATGCTCACACACACAAACACACACACACAACACACACACACTCACATTTATTGGGTTTTACACGTATGTTTTAATTGCAGAAGATGGCTCTGTATGTCTTCTATCAACTGAACACAATTCCAGGGATTGTCATGCCACCCCGGGTCCCCACTTGGGAGCGCCACTGCTTATTGGTCAAAAATGAATACCAAGTACTGCCATCTCACTCATAAATCACACAACAACAATTAAATGAAATAAATTGTCACAAGCCAGTGCATGGCTAAAGCTTATGACAATAAAGTGTTCACTGAAAATCACTCAAGCAGAAAGCACTTCTCAAATGTTACGACTGAAGATATAATGATTCCATCACATAACACAGCTATGTGCACAGTCATAACAGTTTACATTGGACTACGGTACTCATTTCACAGAAAGCACGGTGGCTCTTACCTTTAGAAGTTCTTCTTTTTGGTATTTTTCTTTGCAAAGTCACAAACCAAGTCCTCAAAGTCCAGCACCCTCACCAGCTCAGACTCTTGGTACTTGAAGCATTCCTTGTTTTGTTAGCTCTTCTACCGTAGACATTTCTTCAGTAAAGTTAGCTGCCGTTGTTAGCTCAGGTTGGGTTCATTTGTAGAAGGCAACGCTTCCAAGCTAATGTTGCTGGTTAGCTCAAAATCTTCTAATTTCTAGCTTTAAAAAAAAAGCTGGATATCTGGCCGCCCGATTATGAAAACTGGCAGCTCCACGATCGATAAGGACAGCGCAAGCCTTTTTATCGACTGTCCCCCACAATGCTGGGTCGCACACCCGATAAAACCAATCTGAAATGGCGGCGTTGCTACAGCTAGGTTCAAGCGGTTGTGTTGTGCAGCTAGCAATAGCCTCCTCCTCCGGACTCATGTTAGTTTGCTCACCGTCAGCATCCTCCACAACGACTTCTTCCTTCTCCGGATTTTCCTCCAAACGTTTTGCAAAGAATGTATGAATAGATGGCATACTTTTTAATAAACACGTCTCCTTCTCTTCTTTTTCTCTTTCGTTTTTGGAAACCACTTCTCTTACTCTCACTCATTTTTGCTTCTCAGATACGACTACTCACACAGTCCGATCAACGCAGTGCTACCTGTTTTATAAACTCGGTTAGGGGGCGGGCCAGCGGCGCGGCATGTTACTATGGTTTCCAACTCAGTAAAGATTAAAAAAAAATAATAATAAAAATAAAAATAACAGGAAGAGCGTGGATCTTACTGGTTATCTCTGTGGCTGTCGTATTTAAAATCTAAGGATATTTTATTTTCTTTCTTCCCCAAAACTGCAGTGGGCTCCATGCGGTGGGCCCCATGGTGGGCGTGGCCCCCTGGGCCTGTGCCCAGTTGGCCCATCTGATAATCCGGGCCTGATTGAAGGATGCTAGAATATTCTATCTCGGGTCACTGCAAGTCTTTATTAGAACATGTCCGCCATTCACTGTGCGGGTACAACACTGTACGCACTTACGTTACGTCAATACGTCATCACGTACGTTACTACGTCAGCACGTATAAGTACGTGACAGGATATTACACATACCTTCTCTTTCCACCTCTCTTAACACAGAACTTTTGTTGTGCGGGAGTTGTGGTCCCGCCTACAACTCCCGCACAACCCAAGTTCTGTGTTAAAGGTTCACTATGTAATTTCTGCAGAACGCTGGGACTTAGAAAAATTTTCATCAGGTAAAAGCATTCTGCTCACATTCTGCCACAGTCCGTTCTCTGTTGAACTTGAGTTCTACAGCTCCGCCCCCTGCTGTGTGTTCGCTCGGAGCGCTTCAATATTCTGTTATTATATGTTAATAAAACGTTTTAAAAAATATAATAAAACCATGGAACACTTGTCCAACAACACAAAAACCAGCAGAAATCAGCAGAGCTTCACAAAGCTACGTTGGACATGATTTAATTCGCTCGTGACTTCCTCATGTCTGTCAGTCGATGTCTTGTATGTCTGGAATGCTCCGCCCCCACTACATGTCCTGTCTCTGCGTTGCGAAGTTCTGTGATTATATGTTAATATAACGTTCTAAAAAATATAATAAAACCATGGAGCACTTGTCCAACAACACAAAAACACCCTGAAATCAGCAGAGCTTCACCAGTCACTTTGGACATGATTTAATTCGCTCGTGAGTCGTGACAAATCCATTTCCTCATTCCTGTCAGTGAAGGATGAAGCGATCACTTGACTTTTGGCAAAAAAACAAAATAAAAGTCCAGCTCTGGGATGAAGAAGGGATATTTAATACATTTGTGTCACATACAAAACAGTCCTGCATCGCTTTGCAATCCTTTGAATGAGAACGAGCTGCGGCTGGGACAGGTGGGGGCGTGGGTTGGGGCGTGACAAACAACTCTGTTTTTATTGGCTGTCAGTGTCCTGGTCACTCTTGTGTTTTCAGTGTTTTTATAAATGCTGATAGAGAAGCAAGGGGACTATAGTTTTTTTCAGAGATTACTTTGTCTAACATCAGTCTGTCAGTAGATAGTAACAGAGTGAAGAAATATGTTAAAAATATATTGTTAGAAAAGTTACAGACTGCATTACAAACTTACATAGTGAAGCTTTAAGAGAGTTGAAAGAGAAGGTATGGAGACGCCGCTAATGTCGAACCGGTTAACACCTAGACTTAGGCCCTGTTTACACGGACACTGTGTGGGGGAAACGGATGTTTTGGGTATGTTAATTAGGTGAAAAGTTTTCGTTGACACGGTCGAATTCTGTGGATACGACTCTCTCCCCCTCCACCCCCCGTCCTCATGATTTCACTGTAGTTACCATGCTGGGCCATTAGATGGCGCTGTGATTTTTGGAACCTTCACTACTGCGCATGCGTGCTGCCTGAGGTAAACAGCAGCTGAGGCAGCCTGCCTCGTCTGCTTTCCTCTCTGGCTAAAATCAGCTAACTACAAGTTGTTGTCAACAAGTTAACAACAAGTTAAAGCTGGAATTTGGATAAGAGTCAACAGATTTGACACCAAGTGGGACCGCTTCATCTAACAAGCTGCACACCAGACGCTGAGTGGACTGTGGACCAGAACCGGACTTTACTCCGTGATAAACAGCTGACTTACAGCAGGTAAATCAACGTTCTTAATATAATGTTTGCTTGTGTTTACTTTGATCACACAACAACTGAGTTTTTATTTATTTATTTATTTATTTCTGCCAGGTGGAGAAGCTGTCGTTCCAACAAACAGGCAGACGGTTCGGCGGTTCTGATGGGTCCAGATGAACACACAGCAAGAGTCCAGTTCATTAACGTAGTTACAGTTCGGTTCACGTGTTTTAATAGTGTGTTCAGTTTAATTCTCAGTGTTTGTGTTGTAAACTTTGTGGTGCTGAATAAATAAATAAATAAAAAATAAACCTGGTGTCTTCATTTTCACAGCACGTTACGCACTGTTTAAAAAATGTAACGAGTCCAGATAGATACTGTAGTTCAGATAAATTTACATCTCCCACGCCAACATAAATACTGTTTATTATTGTTAAACTGTTATATTTTGCAGCGTGACACGTGAAATGTCAGACTGTCCGCGCATGCGGGCTGCGCGCATGTGGTTGACACAAAAGCTCCACGGGAGATGTTTACATTATCAGCGGGGGGTCAGCGAAAAAGTTCCACCTTGAGAGCAGGGTCAGAAAAGTATCGGAGTCAAAGAGGGGGGCCAGCAGCGTCGTGTAGGCGATAAGCAAAGTCGCAAAGAGAAAGTAGCGGTTACACTCAAAATACGCGCCGTGTAAACTGGCCTAATGCCTGTGGTTAACACAAACTCCTTTTTTATTTTATTTATCCAATAAAAAAAAAAGTTAAATAAGTTCAACCAGGTCAGAATCAAACCTGGGTTGTTGGAGTGGAAAGCAGACGCGCTTTCCATTGTACTACTGAGACATATGGCCTTTTGCAGGTCTACTATATATTTAAAGAACCGCCCCTCCCGAAATACTGGCTGCGAATGTTACATCTATACTTATCACGCTATTACTAAATGCGTATCACGTTTTTACTACATAGTATCACGTTTTTACTACATAATATCACGTTATTACTACATACGTATCATGTTTTTACTACATAGTATCACGTTTTTACTACATAATATCACGTTATTACTACATACGTATCACGTGATTACTACATAAGCTCCAAAAAAATTTTTTCATGGTTGACTGCAATACGCTTCCGTAGTGACTGAGTCTACAAACCTTTTTTTTTTTAATTATCAGATCTAGTTTGTGTATGCATAAACTGTGTTTTCTATCAGTTGCGTTTAAAAAATATATTTTTATAGTCTGTATACATTTGGTTCCCCGTTCCCGAATGCTTTTTTTTTTTTTATCCGTCCAGACAATCCTCATAAATATCTCTTACTATCATCAGAAAATAATGTTTCCGCCCGGTCTCGAACCGGGGACCTTTCGCGTGTTAGGCGAACGTGATAACCACTACACTACGGAAACCTTGTCACTAATGTCATACCTTTTTTAAATGTCTCGGATTTGATTTGATTTGATGTCTATTCATTCATTTACAAAATACAAAACAGTTTCATCAGATACAAGAATACAAGTAGGATAACATGAAAGGAGCAGAAAGATGATGAAATCTTATTATATCTGCCCCTTATTTCACTTACCGCCACCTTCCGGCCTGCCTGCGGAGTGTAGTTAATTGTTGACTCAACTGTGCGCACGCATTTCTATTCAGTTTTATTTTTGTAGCAGATTGTTTTTTGCAGATGATCATGTTACTGACCAGCAGCTATTTTAGCTAGAATTTTTTTTTTTAGATGAAAGTTAGATTAGATATAGTTTATGTATTCATAAACTGTGTTTTCTATTACTCAGTTGCGTTAAAAAAATGTAATTGTAATTTATATACAGTTCAGTATTACATTCCCGAAAGCTTTTGCAAAGTGTTTGTCTATACCTCTTTTATCACAAAACGATGTTTCCGCCCGGTTTCGAACCGGGGACCTTTCGCGTGTGAGGCGAACGTGATAACCACTACACTACGGAAACCAATGGTAGCTTTGCTTTCCACCACAGTTTACTCCTTTGTCTGGTGTTGGTCAGTAATAAGTCTGTGTTTTACACTAAAACTGAACTGAAAATATGGTGATTTCTTAAAAAGTGTTGCAACGCTGCCTAACAAACACTAACTGTTAAGGATCAGGATTACTTTATGTTTGAGTCACAGATTGTGCTCAGTGTTTTTTTATTAGAGTGAGGATAAAGTCAGCATTTTTTTCAAAATCATAGATTCTGTTTCACTTTTTGCTAAAATGTAATAAAAATAATTTAAAAAATAATAATATCAGAGAGAGTATACTGAAACACTAATATCTGATTACAGTACTGTACAAGTAAATAAAAACAGATACATCATTATATTTTATGTCCTTCCTGTCTGTAGCTGCACTTTGAGCACCTTTTGATCTTTAGAGCTAAATGAACAGAATGGAAAATACATTTGTTTCCTTGCTGCTGCAGGCCAATCTGCTGGTTTCCTTAAATATAAACTTTTTGAACTATCGGTACGTTGAATTGCAAAATATATTTCAAAGGTTTTCAGATATTTTTTTAATGCATGATCTACCCTTTTTTGCTTCTTACTAGGCCAAAATGCAGAAGAAGACCATATTTTATCCAGCAAAGAGTTGTTTTCCACAAGGTGAAATCCACTGAGAGCATACAGGAAACCCTCGAGTTACGACACCTGCGACCTACGGCAACGCGGACTTACGACAGGCCTCTTTGAAAGAATGCCGTCGACATACGACCGAAAAAACGGACTTACGTCAGAAATACATTATAAGTATGTAATCGAGATACGGCAAAAAAAGTGCGTCATTACGGCAAGCGGCAAGGTGGGGGAGGGGTACAGTGCCTTGAGTGTTCATGGTTGATTCATGGTTGAGCACTGGCTAAGCAGTTCCATCTGATCCAGGTTTGAACTTGAGAAAAACATCAGTGTCTACCTACACTTCAGTCAAAGTAAGGACATTTTGTTTCCTTGTTTCCTTTTTCTGCTGCTTCTAGCTTTTTTAGAGTTCATGGACTTTTTCATGCACATGGACTGCACACAAACACCACATGGACTGCACTGGTTTCAAAAACATGATGGTTGCAACATGTTTCTGATGATTTGGCTGATTTGGTGCATGATTGGTGCATGGGAGTTCCTTATCATTTGCTGCATTTTGATGTTAACAGCTGCTGCTCAAAGAGAAGTGTTCATGTTTCATGGTTGAACTCATTTGCAGATTATGGCTGAGAACTGTTCAGGAAGAGATTTGTATTTTGTATGCTTTGTCTGTGCTGAAAAAAACATTACTGTACAGTACTTTACCTGTACAGTACATGCTGTACTGGTTTTGTGTGTTTATGGATGAATGTGTGGTATAATGTGTTATCTAAGTGTTTGTAAATAAAGTTCTGTGCATGTTTATGGCACAGGATGTCCGCTTGTTCATTCTCATGCCGTTAAATGTGTGTGCGGCGCTCCGTTAACGGTATAGCCTCGACCTACGTCAGAAATGCGGACCTACGACAGGCACGTGTTTTTGGTCCGCGAGATACGACAGAATCGACCTAAGTCACACCCGTAGGTCCGGATCCCTGACGTAACTCGAGGGTTCCCTGTACTTCACAAAAGTTAGGAGGTCAGGTTTCTGGTGGCTTTAGTTTTAGAAAATGATGTGGGTTACTTTGCACCTCATCAAAAACCTTTAAAGGGAGGATGAAGCCGGCATCACAGAGAGCCTTAACAAGGTGAACCTCCTGGCTTTTGTGAAGTATGCTCTCAGTTTTAAGGAGAAACAAGATGCCCTGGACTACGAAGCCAGCAGAGACAGCGTTGCAGCAACTCCTCCTGAAGATGACCAGCTGGCTCTGGCACCAAGAGCACTTGGAAGGACATTTGGGACAGTAGAGAAGATGACTTCATCCTAAAGACGATCTGCCTTCCTGGGACCAGGATGAAGAAGTTGCAGCAGCACCTGCTCAAGAGACAGCAATCATCCTCCAGTTATACACCCACACCATCCAGCGTGCCACATAATAATAATGAATTCAATTTATAACGCGCTTTTCTTTAGTGAAAATCTCAAAGCGCTACACACATTGAATGCTACACACATTCATACACCGGTAGCGGCAGACTACCATGCAAGGTGCTTTCCAGTCCTACCGGGAGCAACTCTGGGTTAAGTGTCTTGCCCAAGGACACAACGACACATGGTGTGGGGAACCGGGATTTGTACCGCCAACCTTCCGATCGGGGGATGACTGCCATTACCACTACGCCACGGCCGCTCATTATTTCCCCACTGCGACCATTGCCAGTGATGAAAACACTAGAGTAGTATTGACGCGTCACCCCCCAGCTTCCGGAAAATTCTGGAAAAATGCGAGTGCGCATGTGCGATGACGTCAACTGGTAAAAGGTCTATTTGCACTTAGCACAGATGACACTGCCCGCGTTGCTAGCTGGAGATTTCTTACTGCAACTTTCCTTGTGGCACGCCTTGATGTAAGAAACGGTACACACAAACATACACCAATCTTTATCCTTCTCATCATCAGTGCAAGGAAACTTACAAGAAGTTGTCAGTATTCTGCTCAAGCTCTGATAAGCGTCATTACTTGCGCTAATATTGTTTTTAACTGCTGAAAAACATCAGCCTATCGTGTGTGTCACCAACCGCACCTGAACGTAACATCCGCCTGATGTAAATCCATGGACGGGGGGCGTGAAGGGACAAACTACCTACCACTCATATTTTGCTGTCACTCGGACAGAAAAACAAGCCCACAAAAGCGACTTAATGTTCAAAACAAGGCCACAAAAATCTCACCCCGCGACTCATTTAATGTATAAGCGACTTTAGACCAAAAAACAAGCCCAAAGTCGCTTACAAGAGGCGGACTTGGCAGCTATGTTTTTCACTGCAGTTCCTCTACTATTTTACAGGAGGCGACAAACAACCGCATAGACGTTGGTGACGTCATGCAGCCGCTTCAATTTCCCAAAATGCATCTGTGCCCCAACAGGTAAAACAGAAGAAAAATGATTGAAAGTAAACGCTAAAAGTTCAAAATGATGCTGACATAGTGGTGAAGATTCTCAGTCGTCCAGGACATGATGAAATCAAAAAAGGCGTTCAATACAGGATCAACTGGACTTTATTTGTTGCAGAAAACGTTTCGACTTCTGTCCAGAAGTCTTTTTCAATTCTGAATGGAAGCTGTGAGAACGAGAAGTTTTATACAGGCTTACAAGTCACGCACCAACATATGAAATTGGAAACTGAGATAACACCACAAATTAACTAACATGCCCATTCTATTTAAATTGACAAAACGACACATCCCAGCTTAACAAAGGGGGGTTTGTAACACATACATGTAAATTGAAAGATCACACCTTAAACAGTAGGAGGTTCCAGTCAAAATCCAAGCCAGGGAGGTGGAAGCGTTCACCAGACACATTAACTCTGTTGATAACAACATCAAGTTCACCAGAGAGGATGCTAACGACAATAAGCTGCCTTTTTTGGACTGTTTGGTGCATATGGAGGGAGATGACAGTCTCAACATTGAAGTTTACAGAAAACCAACCCACACAGACCAATATCTCCTGTTCGACTCTCACCATCCACTGG
>JBBPBX010005743.1:0-22231 GCA_038048925.1 Garcialebias charrua | reverse complement strand
TACCTACCACTCATATTTTGCTGTCACTCGGACAGAAAAACAAGCCCACAAATGCGACTTAATGTTCAAAACAAGGCCACAAAAATCTCACCCCGCGACTCATTTAATGTATAAGCGACTTTAGACCAAAAAACAAAGCCCAAAGTCGCTTACAAGAGGCGGACTTGGCAGCTATGTTTTTCACTGCAGTTCCTCTACTATTTTACAGGAGGCGACAAACAACCGCATAGACGTTGGTGACGTCATGCAGCCGCTTCAATTTCCCAAAATGCATCTGTGCCCCAACAGGTAAAACAGAAGAAAAATGATTGAAAGTAAACGCTAAAAGTTCAAAATGATGCTGACATAGTGTTTTTTCTGGCTCTATTTCATTTTAAACCTGAATTTTTTTGATGGAAACCCGAAGTGAAATTCATCTTGAAAATAGGTGCATAAAAAGCGCTCGATGTTTTCTGTATATTGTATATGGCTGTTGTGGTACGTTAGGGATGTTAGGGAGGTGGTTCAGACACCAGCCTGGCAGTAGACACGAACTGCACAGACATCGTGCATTCGATGTGGACCGTCACATGGTAGTGACTGTGGTCAATGTGCACGTGGTAAGTGTCTCAAGACCAGAAGAACCACATATGGATGTCATTAATTGTGACTAGCACCACACTTGGATGTCACTGTGACATATCCTAGGTTAGTTAGGTGCATTGCGCGCAAATGATCGACGCCATATCGAACATTTTGTGGTTTCCATGAAGCATTCATGTATATGACGGATCCTTCATATAAGTAAACTGCGATAACATATTTGGTTCCCGCAGAGGCTAATGTGATAACCACTACACTACGTGCCTTAGCCTATTGCCACCTTCTGGTAATGGTATTGTTGACTCAACTGTGTGCATTCAGTTTGAACTTTTTTTGTATCTGAGCCTACAAACCTTTTTTTATTTTTATTTTTTTTAATCAGATAGTTTGTGTATGCATAAACTGTGTTTTCTATCAGTTGCGTTTATAATAATCTGTATACATTTGGTTCCGCGTTCCCGAATGCTTTTTTAAAAAATCCGTCCAGACAATCCTCATAAATGCAATATCTCTTACTAATCATCAGAAAATAATGTTTCCGCCCGGTCTCGAACCGGGGACCTTTCGCGTGTTAGGCGAACGTGATAACCACTACACTACGGAAACCTTAACACTTGAGTCATACCTTTTTTAAATGTCTCGGATTACCGCCACTTTCCGGCCTGCGGAATGTAGTTTATTGTTGTAGCAGATTATTTTTTGCAGATGATCATGTAACTGACCAGCAGCTATTTTCGCTAGAATTTTTTTTTTTAGATGAAAGTTAGATTAGATATAGTTTATGTATTCATAAACTGTGTTTTCTATTACTCAGTTGCGTTAAAAAAAATGCAATTGTAATTTGTATAGATTACATTCGCGGAAGTTTTTGTAAAATGTTGTACAGTAAAGTATTAAACTTTTTTTTATCCTTTCCGACTCTCATATATAAAACTCTTTTAATCACAAAACAATGTTTCCGCCCGGTTTCGAACCGGGGACCTTTCGCGTGTGAGGCGAACGTGATAACCACTACACTACGGAAACTGTAGAGGTACATTTTCTGTAACTCACATTACCGCCATCCACCGGTAATGGAGTTTGTCATTGATTTAACTGTGTATCATGCAACTGACCAGCAGCTATTTTCTCTAGGATTTTTAGATGAAAGTTAGATTAGATATATTTTATGTATTGCGTTTAAACAAACTAATTATAGAAAGTGTTTTTTATATTTAACTTTACTTTTGTCCGTCCACACTCTCGCCTCATTACAGCTTTCCAATCAGGAACAAAATAATGTTTCCGCCCGGTTTCGAACCGGGGACCTTTCGCGTGTGAGGCGAACGTGATAACCACTACACTACAGAAACCTTGACATGACTGTCATATCTTCTTTACACATCTGACATCACCCACAAGGGCTTTAATTTTTTTTTTTTTTTTGCTTGATAAAATAAGCCTCAGAAGTTTTAAACTTACACAAAAAGCATTAATTACATAACTTCCTATCATTGTCACATAGTTTTAGTAGTTGTATTATCGACTGTTGTGTGCTTTTGTTTATTATTGTTTTATATTTTGAGTGTGTGTGGTGATTCTGTACTGTACGGAGAGTTCCCGCCCCTTTGTTGTGAGCCTCGCACTGCGCATGCTCGGTGTAGTAGCCGGTTATGGTGGCAGTGTGTGTTTGTCCATGAGGCGGGGGACGCCTGCTGCTATTCCTGCGTTCTGTCACAGAGCGATTCGAGCGGCTCGCTGCCATGGCTGGAGTGTTCGACATTGACTTGGACCAGCCGGAGGAAATCGTCTCCGACGATGAGATCGAGGAGGTACTTTTACGGAAGCTGTCACAGAAGAGAAACTGGTTGACACGCGCACTTAGCTGTTAGCCTGTTAGCCTGCTAGCTCCCAGTGCAGGCCCTGCTCCAGCCTGCAGCCATGGAGCTGTCGGGCCTTTTCACACACCCAGGCTGCTGCGGTTAACCTGACAGCGAATGTGACGTCATTACTACTTGTTCTTTGATTATTTGAAACTCTGTTCAATATTTTTGCATTCTCCACGCTCACTTTTTAAACCCTTCGCTGTCACGCTGGAGTTGTGGAGCCTACTTGGCCGAAGGTGCTGCAGTAAATGCGGCTCCGTGTGCAACAGTTTATCTTGGCAAGATGTGGCAGAGTGGGACTGTGGGCTGCCTGTCCCTTTGCTGCTGTGCACACACACACACACACACCGAAAAAAATCAGCAAGTCAAAGCTGCAGTACATGTGAAAAACATAACTCTTATAGTGGCAACATTTTGCCCCTTGCTTGATAAATATGCAGTGTTAATGCACAGTTTATGCAACTATATAAAAGTATGCATGCATCAGGGTACAGTATACAAAAGTAATTGTAGTTGAATTGAATGCAAATGCGTTTTATACTTTTTTAATGATAACATTGCTTAAGAAAAAATGCATGCAGCCATAATTTTAAGTGTTTTGTTTTGTTTTGTTTTTAGAAAATGTTGGTAGCAATCCATCCAGTCAGGTTCTTACCTGTTGTGTACTGTGTTCTTACAAAGCATCTACCAGAATGTTAAGGAGTATTACCAGATTCTTACAGTGTTTGCACGTGTACTTACAGGTAAGGTACCACCCAGTAATTACTGGATACATACTCGTTATATATCAGCTACTCAAAGGATATGTACCAGTTACTTACAGAGTATGAAACAAGTATGTACCAAATTCTTACTGGGTATTTAACGGGTTCCTACCATTTATTTAACAATTACTATTGGCTACTTACTGGTTACTCAAGGGTTATGTACTGAGCAATAAAGGGGTACATACCAGTTGCATGTACCATAAGTAACGAGACCACCATACACCATGACTTGACTGCAGCACCATGTACTACAGTATAGAGTAGGAGACCAGGATGTTGTGTGAGGGAACTTGTTACCCAGTAAAGTACTGTATACTTATAAACATTTATCTTGGTAAGTGCAACTATAATTCAATAGCCGTATAAAATATTTTATTCAAGTTATATTTTATGTCTGATGAAATTTAATTACTACTTCCCAAATTTGCTCTTGTTCTGCTTTTTATGATGGACACAGATAAGTCTAATTATGGTTAAATATATATTTTTAGCATCATCATTATACTTTTATGCCATGGCATTCCTTGCACCACAGCAGCTTGTGTATTTGTAACACATTTGTCCTGCATTTTTAATCCAGACATCCATAATATTAATACTGCGGGATTTATTAAAATCAATGTTTTTATGTTCAGTCATATTAAAGCCAGCATAAACTAAGGCATTTTGGTGTCCTTGCTTATATAATTAACGTGTCAAACACAATCATTTACCAGATGATTCAAACTTGTTGCATTTCTTGAAGTGATGCTTTTCACACACCACACATCATGCCCGTGTTTTACACCAAGATCATGTTGTGATGAAAAAAACTGTAAGGTGCTGCAGCTTTGCTCATTTCATTTATTTATTTAAAAGGACGGTGCACATTGATAAATATTTCTGCATTACACAGAATATAAATGCACTGGAATTAGCTCACTAGCTCAATTTAATTTGTTGTTGTCAGACATTGAAAATGCACAGCGTTATGGATATCATGAAATGGCTCTCAGCGGGTGTGTTGTGAATGACACTCAGCTACTACCACTTTAACCTTTAGCTCAATATTTGTGAACTGGCTGAGTTATATCCATTTTTTTGTGGGTTAATATTGGTTTGTTATGACAGCCAACTTGAATTGGGGCAACTTAAAAATATTCACTTGTAAATGTACAGGTAGTCCTTGATTTACGATGTATATCCGTTCCTAGGCGGCGGCGTAAACCGATTTTCGACGTAAGTCAGAAAATACATACATACTGCACCATATACATGTACAGTCAGTGTTTCCCCTACCATTATACAAGCGGGGTGCCCTACCCCGCCAACAGAACTGAGCACCCCGCCTACAAAACTGAACTTGCCCCTCCCACCTCCACTGACATAGCACTAAGCTAGCAACGTGAAATACAGGCTCTGTAGCTAAAAAGCTAAAGGAAGCGCTCACATTGCCTCTTCTCTAAGGCTGACACCCACACACACACACACACATTGAAAAACTGTCTGTATAAACAGCACACAACTCAAATATGTCACGCTAAGCTAGCAGCACACAATACAGTTGCGCTAGCTAAAAGCTAAAGGTGCCTCTTCCCTCATGATGAATGCACCCCCGACCGTTGGTACAAGCTGCGCTCAGACATGTCTCTGTCCCGCGTCAACAAAAATCCTGGATGAGATGAGCACCCAGCCATGACAAGTTAATTAGGGGAAAGACTGACAGTACTGTATTACCAAGCACTTAGCCTATCCTAACACAGTACCCTACATAATTATCAAAAAACATACGTTTGGGAGCCATAATGAAGGGAAAAAAGAGTTAATGGCCTACTGGGATGCTGGTGACGCTGTCCTCGGTCCAGCCGCCGTATTCCGTTTACAACGTAAAACCACGTTCACAGTACAGTACAGTCGTCCTCCTCGGTCCATCCGCCATATTCCGTTTACGATGTAAAACCACATTCACAGCACAGTACAGTCGCCCTCGGTCCATCCGCCGTATTCCGTTTACGACGTAAAACCGTGTTCACAGTACAGTACAGTCGTCCTCTCGGTCCATCCGCCGTATTCCGTTTACGACGTAAAACCACGTTTACAGTACAGTTGTCCTCCTCGGTCCATCCGCTGTATTCCGTTTACGACGTAAAACCGCATTCACAGTACAGTCGTTCTCCTCGGTCCATCCGCCGTATTCCATTTACGAAGTAAAACCGCATTCACAGTACAGTACAGTACAGTACAGTATTTCTCCGCCGCTGCACAGCGTACAGTCCAATACTGTATTCTTCTGCCGCTATGTCACGTTTATGACGTAAAACTGCGTAACTCGAAATAAGGCTTTTCATAGTAAATGGGAGATGTGTTGTAACCACGAAATGTAGGGCTGGACGATATGGCCAAATTTTTTATCACGATATAGTTCTTAATTTTGGTCGATAACGATATAATTCGATATCGATATAAACAATATAAAAGCCTAAAAAAAACTATAAACTATACAAATAAATTAATGTTCACCTTTTATTTGTATTTAACCTCCAAAAAGATGGAAATCACCGTCAAATAAACATAAAATTCTCAACCCAATAATTCTCAGTCGGGTCATCTGGACACTTTCTTTTTTATAGAAACGTTTCACCCTCCATCCAGTTTCTATAAAAAAGAAACTGTCCAGATGACCTGACTGAGAATTATTGGATTTGGTACCTGGATTATTGAGCATGAACTTTCTTGCCATAAAATTCTCAACTGTGTCAATATTAATAGTTTTAACTTTAAACAACTTTAAAATTTACAGCATTGACATTCATAGTTAATTAAATAAAACTTTTGGGTGTCGTTATTGATGAGAAGCTGACATGGAAATCTCATGGAAATTACTTAAGAATAAAAATAACAAAATCAATTGCATTACTGTATAAAGTAAAATAATTTTTGGATGACAAAGTTTTGAATATATTGTATAATGTAATGATTGTTCCATATTTATTCTATTGTATTGAAGTTTGGGGAAAAGCATGTAAAACTATTACAATTCCTGTTTCTATTTTACAAAAAAGAGCTATAAGAATTATTAGTAGGAAGTGCTATGGTCACCCAACAAATATATTATTTCATCAATTGAAATTATTAAAATGTTATGATTTGGTTGAACATAGTATTTTACAAGTTATGTATAAAACAAACAAAAATTACCCCCAAATATTCAATTAGAACTTGTTTAAAAAAAGTTATTAAACCCTGAAGGGAATGTAAATGTTTATAAAATCTTCATTTAGAACTAGTGTGAAGGAGCTGAGTTGTAAATCAGGAAACAGGATTGTGTTGACTTGATTTCACCTTAAACATTTCTAAAACAATTTATATATTTTAAAAGATGATTACATCAAAGTTGTTGGGAAGATGTGGTGCAGGTAGCCTGGTTGAAACCAGACCCTTGTCCTTCACTTCACTTTGGACTGTGCAGTGAAGGGAAATGAGAATTGAGCGGAGCTGTGCAGGAAGGCGAGGGCCAGGCTATGGTGCAGGTGAAGTGAAGGTTGTTGTTTGTTTGTAGTTATTTTGTATTTTTTAAACAAGGGGCAGATATTATACACTATTTTCGTCTTTCTGCACATTTTCATTCAGTGTTTTTTTTTCTTCTGATGAATTTGTTTTATTTTGAATTAAAAAAACATGCAGCGCTGCTGGGGCTGTTTGTTTACGTCGTAGTTTCAGGGAAACGTTGGCTCAAACTTTATTGTGCTTCATCTTCTGACTCTCATCATATTCTATCGAGTGGAAACTCTTCAGATTAAACAAGTTAGATGTTCCCACCGCGAGTTAGAACGACTTTGTCACGTTTTGCAAAATAAAGAAACCGAGTAAGACTCGCTGCAGAAGAAACCTGCAGTTTAACAAAACCGAACTACGTCCACACAGACAAATTAGTCTTTCCTCTCATCAGTGATGTCGTCTGCTTTCTCTTCGCTTGTGAAACTTTGTTCAGTCACATTCTGACGGTCATGAGCACTCGTTGACTCGTTTTGAAGCGAAAACTTAACGCGCGTTGGAGACTAGCTTAGCTTTTAGCCTGCTACAGCTCGACTGCTGCTGGAGTGAGCGCTGCGTAACAACGACGTCACCACGCACGTTTTGTGTCACAGCTTTTTCTGTCCGGGCGGGTTGTTGAAGCAGCCGCTTCAACCCGAACAGAAAAAGAAAAACGTCAGTGAAACGTTGTAAAATCCTATCGAAATATAGAAAATATGCTTAAACTTCATATCATCGTTATTGAATAAAAGTATATTGCGATATTTATCGTTATTGAATTATTGTCCAGCAGTAACGAAACGTCGTAACTCGAGACCGTCGTAACCCAAGGACTACCTGTAATGTAATGTTAAGTTTCTTCAAGTATGTCCTGTGGTTCATGAGATAATTTTTAATAACAGACACTAAAACATAATTATCTCCCTTTGTCTTTTGATGCCAGACAAGAACAAATAACACAAACATCAACTTAACGTTTGTTTTTGTGATCTGTTTTCTTCAGGCTCAAATTGGTGATATCATGGAGCAGTGCACTGGATTTGACTTGTAAGTGTTTCAACATGTCTTGCTTCCTTTGAACCTTTCATATACAAAGTGTATATACAGAAGAATTGGTGTAAACGTATCCCTCTGCAGCAACATGGAGGGCTGTGAGAAGATTGAGATCTCAGAGGATAACGTGAATCAGGGGACAGAGAACATTCGCCCGGAGTGCTTCGAGCTGTTGCGAGTCCTCGGGAAAGGTGGTTACGGGAAGGTATGAATCATATTTAACACACGGGTGGAATTAGTTTGCCCCCAAAACACTGTTGACCCGTTACCTTTCAGATTATTTAAAACATGTCCGTCTTTTTTTCCTTGCTCTGCAGGTTTTTCAAGTTCGAAAAGTCGTCGGAGCTGCAGCGGGCAAAATATTTGCCATGAAAGTTTTGAAAAAGGTATTTATGTTCATGTAAAATTGTGTTAAGTGTAGAGTTCTCTGCTCTGTTTTTTAAATGGACATTTTTATGCGAACACTTAGCATGTTTGTGAGCTCTGAGGGCTTTCTTTCTGCAAAGACTGGCTGCCTCTGACGTGTGGGGCAAGATTTGACTGTTAGTTGGTAGATTGCCATCTGCACTGCTCAGCTGCAGCCTCGGCTCTGCTCGAGCCCATTACATTCTGCTCGACGTTTTGAAGCTGCCTTGGCCCAGTTGCTCAGCATGAACCCAGTGACACATTAATGACCTGCAGAATTCACTTCTTTGTTTTAGCTGTGAAGTACGGTGGCCTTGAGGTGTAAATGAATAACATTTGAAAAAACACCCGGATGCATGCTCAATAATCCAGGTAAAAAAAATCTAAAAAAGTTAAGTCTGGTCCTCTGGACATTCAAAAAACAAAAGGACTCCAGCCAGCCATCAGGTGAAAAGAAGGAACCCAGACCAGTGGTCGTTCCGTATGTTGCGGGAGTTTCAGAGAAACTGAGACGTTTATTTTCTAAACACAACGTCCCAGTGGCTTTTAAACCCCAAAATACATTACGGCAAAGACTGGTTCATCCCAAAGATCCAGTCCCCCGGCACAAACAGAGTAATATTGTGTATGCTGTTCAGTGTCAGGAGGGCTGTGATCAGTCTTACATCGGGGAAACTAAACAGCCACTGGCCAAAAGGATGGCCCAGCACAGAAGATCAACATCATCAGGTCAGGACTCTGCGGTCTACACTCATCTCCAGGCCAGCGGTCACTCTTTCAGGGATGAAGATGTTCACATCCTTGATAGAGAGGAACAATGGTTTGAGAGAGGAGTAAAGGAGGCCATCTTTGTGAAAAGAAACCGTCCATCATTAAACCGGGGTGGAGGCCTCCGGGTTCAACTGTCCCCCTCTTACAATGCTATTATTGCTTGAAGCCCCTTTCATAAGACAGCTCAGTCCGGGCCTGATGCGTGTTCAGTCCTCCAACGAGCATTCAGAAAAAACACGAAGGCGGATTGGCGAGTAAATTTTACTCGCCTCTGATGCGCCCCTGATCCGCGAGCGGATAGTATCAGATCCGGATCTGTCGACTTGTGAAAGGTGTGGGGGTGTCTGCGGCTTCAAACTGATTTGAATAATGACGTACTCTCCCGGCGCCCACTGTCGCGCAGTATTTAAATGTGTAAACAAGAACATGACATTTGTATTTCGCTTGCACATCACTCGCTATTCTTAGCCAAATCTTTTTCTTTTTTTATTGATCATCACGGAAATGGCTAATTAGGGTGATGCCGAGACCCGTGTACTCCTGTCTCTGCGCGCAGAGGAGAAAATTAATATTAAATATCCCTTACCGGCACAGTGAAGGATGGGGCCCTTCTGGAGCGGATTGCTGTACTGATGCGAGAGCAAAAAACATAAAAAAAAAAACTAAAGCATTCGGGTAAGCACAACGATGTTCGCTAGCGTCGCCATGTTTGTTTACAGACACCTCTGCGGTCCCACTTTAAACACGCAGGCACCACGTACTCTGAGCTGCAGATTTTCACCACGCCTCTTTTCAACCCGCGCTACAAATCGTTTTGTGAATGCTCCATTGAGGGCGGGCCGTGGCCGGATTCAACTTTGTTTTATGAATGACCCGGGGAGGATTACCGGTAAAGCCGGACTGGTCTGTGCGGCAATTGCGCGGATTTGACTTATGAAAGGGGCTAGTATCACTCAGCCCTCTGTGAATAGCCAACAACCATCAGGGTGCTAACGATCCATCATTAGGCTGATGGTCCTCCTTGATCATGTGAGCAGCTGGTTTCAGCTGTCATCAGCCAACTGGTTGATCCACTGTGAGAGGGTGCTATTTATAAGACTGAGCTGAATACAGCATCTCAGACGGAGGAAGTCTTTCGGACGAAAGACGAAACGTTTCTACAGTTTTTTTTGTTTTTTGAATGTCCAGAAGACCAGACTTAGCTTTTTTAGATTTAAAAAAAACTTAATTACTTTTGAAATACCGGAATTACTTAAAAAACAAAACTGAATTACATTGAGCCAAAGCAGAAGTGGCCAGAATCACATTTGGGGGAAAAAAGGAATTGCATTAGAAAAAACCGAATTACGTTAAAAAAAACCTGAATCACATTTGAAAAAATGGTATCACATTAGAAAAAACAGAATTACATTAGAAAAAATTGAATAACGTTTGAAAAAAACGGAATCACGTTTGAAAAAAACGGAATTACATGAAAAAAAAACAGAATCACATTTGAAAAAACAGAATTAAATTTGAGGGGGAAAAAAGGAATCGCATTAGAAAAAAACAGAATTACATTTGAAAAAATGGAATCGCATTTGAAAAAATGGAATCACATTAGAAAAAACTGAATCATTCAAAAATTATATAATTTCTGTTTTTTTCTTATGTGATTCTGTTTTTTTCTAATGCGATTCCATTTTTTCTAATGCGATTCCATTTTTTCTATAATTACGTTTTTTTTAATGTGATTACGTTTTTTTCTAATGTGATTTTGTTTTTTCTAATTTGATTACGTTTTTTTCTAATGTGATTACGTTTTTTCTAATGTGATTACGTTTTTTCTAATGTGATTACGTTTTTCTAATGTGATTACGTTTTTCTTAACGTGATTACATTTTTTCTAACGTGATTACGTTTTTTTCTAATGTGATTACCGTACGTTTCTTCTAATGTGATTACGTTTTTTAAAGGGGACCACAGATTCAAAATTCACTTTTTAATGTTTTTTTACTCAACTTTGGGTATTTACCTCATAAAAAAACAGTCCAAAGGCCAAAAAAATGCACCCAGTGGTTTATTTACTCTAAGTAGATTTATTTTACTGTGATGAAAACGGTTCGTTTTTGAAATAAAATGGAAGTCAATCGCGCCTGTGACGTCACAGGCGCGAGGACAACCCACCTCAAACCTGAGTCCAGCCCCTCACCTGGTTAGGCTCAACCCACTTCTGTATTAAACACATGACTGTTGTTTTTCATGATTTCATCTCATCTTTTGTTTATATGTTATTAATTTCATGTGTACAGCACTTTGTTGCAGCTGTGGTTTTTTAAATGGCTTTATAAATAAAGTATAATTGTTATTTTTATGTTTTTTAGTTCAATTTTTAGTGTATTTGCGATCTCTCCCAACGCGCCGCCGGCAAAAATTAAACGAGCATACCCCCGGCGTAGAGACCGGTTGCGACGGGACCCTCTTCTGGCGCCATGGAGCGGAGCTTCAACTGTACAGCCTTGCTGCAGCCTCGCAGCAGCCTCGCAGCAGTGAGGACCTTCCCCTTACGGATTAATTTACGGGAGACACTTGGTGAACTTTGTGTTGTCTTGACTGGAACAGCGATAACGCCCAAAGTCTCCGAGCGGAGCTGGCGAACACCGGAAGAGGAACAAGCTAACATTAGCATCGGATTCGGCAGGTCTCATGCTAAAAGGAGCAGCACATTGCGGCGCGCTCAGACGGGTTTCGGTAAGTTATCTTAAGCTAGCACTAACAGTAAGTCAAATGAGTAATAAAAAAAGAGCTAATTTTAAAACAACAACACATTACAGATACTGGCTGTTACGAGGGCGTAAACAGATCTTTGAAGGGCGTGGACTTCAGAACTTCTATCAGAAACCGGTCGTTCAAAACGAAAGTTAAAACTGGCAGAATTAAAAAGGGTATAATTGATTATCTAAGAATTATTTTGTGCATTAAATTGAAGGAATAGGGTCTAGATAGCACACAGAAATAACATAAAAATTTAAAAAATGCATCTGAGGTCCCCTTTAAGTAAGTAATCTTTATATAACACCTTTCACAGACAATGACATCACAAAATGCTTCACAAGCAAAAGAAAAAAGAAAAAAGTAAACAAAATTTAACTAAAAGCCAGTCTGAATAAATAAGTATTTTAAAAGCGTCAGTGGAATCTGAGCAGCGCAGTGACAGAGGGAGAGCGTTCCAAAGCCTTGGGGCCACCACTTGGAACGCTCTGTCTCCCCGTGTTTTAAAGAAAATTCTTGGTACCATCAGCAACATTTGGTTTGAAGATCTCAAAGTCCTGATGGGACAGAGAGGCTATAAAAGGTCCAATAAATATTTGGGAGCCTGACAATGAAGTGCCCTGAAAGTTGGGGCCAAAATTTTAAAATGACTCCTTAAATGCACAGGGAGCCAATGCAGAGAGACCAGAACAGGAGTTATGTGGGCTCTTCAGTGGGTTCTAGTTAGCGGCCTTACTGCAGCATTCTGCACAGACTGAAGGCGAGCTAGGGAAGATTTATTCAGACCCATTAAAAGGCTGTTACAGTAATCTATCCATCCATCCATCCATTTTCGTCCGCTTATCCGGGGTCGGGTCGCGGGGGTAGCAGCTTAAGTAGGGAGGCCCAGACTTCCCTCTCCCCAGCCACATGGAGCAGCTCCTCTGGGGGAATCCCAAGGCGTTCCCAGGCCAGCCGAGAAACATAGTCCCTCCAGCGTGTCCTGGGTCTTCCTCTGGGCCTCCTCCCGGTGGGACATGCCCGGAACACCTCCCCAGGGAGGCGTCCAGGAGGCATCCTAACCAGATGCCCGAGCCACCTCAACTGGCTCCTCTCGATGTGGAGAAGCAGCGGCTCTACTCCGAGTCCCTCCCGGATGACTGAGCTTCTCACCCTATCTCTAAGGGAGAGTCCAGACACCCTGCGGAGAAAACTCATTTCAGCCGCTTGTATCCGAGATCTCGTTCTTTCGGTCACAACCCAAAGCTCATGACCATAGATGAGGGTGGGAACGTAGATCGATCGGTAAATTGAGAGCTTTGCCTTTCGACTCAGCTCTCTCTTCACCACGACAGACCGGTACAGCGCCCGCTTCACTGCGGATGCTGCACCTATCCGCCTATCGATCTCACGCTCCAGTTTTCCCTCATTCGTGAACAAGACCCCGAGATACTTAAACTCCTCCACTTGGGGCAGGACCTCCTCCCCGACCTGGAGAGGGCACTCTACCCTTTTCCGGCTCAAGACCATGGCCTCGGATTTGGAGGAACTGATCCTCATCCCGGCCGCATCACACTCGGCTGCAAACCGCTCCAGCGAAAGCTGTAGATCACGATCTGATGAAGCCAATAGGACCACATCATCTGCAAAAAACAGAGAAGCGATTCTAAGGCCACCAAAACGGATCCTCTCAACACCTTGGCTGCGCCTAGAAATTCTGTCCATAAAAGTTATGAACAGAATCGGTGACAAAGGGCAACCTTGGCGGAGTCCAACTCTCACTGGAAACGAGCCTGACTTACTGCCGGCAATGCGGACCAAGCTCTGACACCGGTCGTACAGGGACCTAACAGCCCATATCAATGGGCCTGGTACCCCATACTCCCGGAGTACCCCCCACAGAACCCCCCGAGGGACGCGGTCGAATGCCTTTTCCAAGTCCACAAAGCACATGTAAACTGGTTGGGCAAACTCCCACGTACCCTCCAGGACCCTGCTGAGGGTGTAGAGCTGGTCCAGTGTTCCACGACCAGCACGAAAACCACACTGTTCCTCCTGAATCCGAGGTTCGACTATCCGACGGACCCTCCTCTCCAGAACCCCTGAATAGACCTTACCAGGGAGGCTTAAGAGTGTGATCCCCCTATAGTTGGAACACACTCTACGGTCCCCCTTTTTGAATAGAGGAACCACCACCCCAGTCTGCCAATCCAAGGGAACTGCCCCCCAGTCGCGTAAGCCAACACAACCCCACAACATCCAGAGCCCTAAGGAACTCAGGGCAAATCTCATCCACCCCCGGAGCCCTGCCACCGCGGAGCTTTTTAACCACCTCGGTGACCTCAGCACCAGAGATTGGAGAGCCCGACCCAAAGTCCCCAGGCTCCGCTTCCTCAGTGGAAGACGTGCCAGTAGGATTGAGGAGGTCTTCGAAGTATTCCGCCCACCGACTCACAACATCCCGAGTTGAGGTCAACAGCACGCCATCCCCACCATAAATGGTGTTGGTCGCGTACCGCTTTCCCCCCCTGAGACGCCGGATGGTGGACCAGAATCGCCTCGAAGCCGTACGGAAGTCATTCTCCATGGCCTCTCCGAACTCCTCCCACGCCCGAGTTTTTGCCTCAGCAACCACCCGAGCCGCATGCCGCTTGGACTGTCGGTACCTATCTGCTGCTTCCGGGGTCCCACAGGCCAAAAAGGCCCAATAGGACTCCTTCTTCAGCTTGACAGCATCCCTCACCGCCGGTGTCCACCACCGGGTTCGAGGGTTGCCACCACGACAGGCACCAACAACCTTGCGGCCACAACTCTGATAAGCTGCCTCGACAATAGAGGCGCGGAACATGGCCCACTCGGACTCAATGTCCCCCGCCTCCCTCGGAACGTGTTCAAAGCTCTCCCGGAGGTGGGAGTTAAAGCTCCGTCTTACGGGAGACTCTGCCAGACGTTCCCAGCAGACCCTCACAATACGTTTGGGTCTGCCAGGTCTGACCGGCATCCTCCCCCACCATCGGAGCCAACTCACCACCAGGTAGTGGTCAGTTGACAGCTCCGCCCCTCTCTTCACCCGAGTGTCCAAGACATGCGGCCGCAGATCAGATGAGACGACAACAAAGTCGATCATCGAACTGCGACCTAGGGTGTCCTGGTGCCAAGAGCACATATGTACACCCTTATGCCTGAACATGGTGTTCGTTATGGACAATCCATGACGAGCACAGAAGTCCAACAACAAAACACCACTCGGGTTCAGATCAGGGGGGCCGTTCCTCCCAACCACACCCCTCCAGGTCTCACTGTCATTGCCCACGTGAGCGTTGAAGTCCCCCAGCAGAACAAGGGAGTCCCCAGGAGGCGCACCCTCCAATACCCCCTCCAAGGACTCCAAAAAGGGTGGGTAATCTGAGCTGCCGTTTGGCGCATAGGCACAAACAACAGTCAGAGCCCGTCCCCCCACACGTAGGCGAAGGGAGGCTACCCTCTCGTTCACCTCTCGTTGTTTTTTTTTCTTTCAATGTTAATTTACACCTTAGGGCCACCGTAGTGAAGCTCAAACATTTAATCTCCAAGTGCTAAACTTTTGGCAGAAAACAAGTTTTTCAGCTGAGGAAGTGAATACTGATTTCTCCAGCAGTTTAATGAGGTTTGGAGCTGTCATCATGTTGGTGTGCTCCGATTTTAGACGTCAAGTTGGGGAAATGATACATTACCCAGCTTGATTCTGGTTTAAACTTCGAATACCAAACTTTTCCTATCCTTAATTTGAGTTGCAGTTTTTATACTTGTTTTGTTTAAACTGGGATTCATGCACAAATATAAATGTTTTTACGGTTTATTATTGATTCAGAACAAACTGAAATAAATAAATGTTTGTGCGGTTTCCAACACTTAAATGTTTAAACAATAAATGTATAACGAATGGTTGAAAATAACCTTTTAGCTTTCCTAATTTTTATCTTTATAGCCTTTCAGTGCTGAATAGATGGTTTTAAAATTGTCTTCTTTATTTTCATGCCATGTTAAACGACTTGCTAGAAGAAGGGAACTTTCTTTGTGTGTTAATTTGCATGAGGAGATAGCTTGTTGTCCTGCTTCAGACGTTTAATGTTGGCACGACGTTACCACTGACAGGCAGCTGTCAGACTGAAATATGAACGGCATAAAAAGCAGATGACATTAAAGCATAAAAAACAAAAATAAGGAGCCTGCACTCAGTTTGATGTGTTTATCACTGCATGTTCAAAGTTTAGTATTTGGATTATTGTCGTGAAGGAATATTTACAACTGTCACAATATAACATGAAATATTTAGTAACAGCTTGAACCGCCTTTTTTTTTTTGTTATAAATAGAAAATTGAAATTAAAAGAGCCCTTCCTCAGTTTAGGTGAAGCAGCTGACTCAGGAACTGTAGCAGACCACCCCCCCCAGTAATGTAACAATCTGCTTGTATTTTCCCTTTAAGCAACATTTGTTTTTAAATATCCCTCTTGGCTGCTGGCTTCAGGCTATGATTGCACGCAATGCTAAGGACACAGCTCACACCAAGGCAGAGAGGAACATTCTGGAGGAAGTGAAGCATCCCTTCATCGTCGATCTCATCTACGCCTTCCAGACAGGAGGGAAGCTGTATCTCATCCTGGAGTACCTCAGTGGTCAGTACAATTGTGACAACATACAGTATGCAGCAGGTACTCTGATGTTCCCCTTATTTCTCTGTGTTAGACAGCACTTTGGGCTTACTACAAAATAAATCTCAATCTCCTCCAGAAAATAACTTTTCTAAGGTGGTTTGCTCCTTAAGCCTGTTCAGAAACATGATACATGTTGTTTATGTTTACTTAAGGACAACACCCACCGTGACAGTAACAATGCACCATTTTGGACAATTATGCCTCCTACCCACCGCCCCCGGCGTCGGGCGGCCGAAGCGGCCGGATAACACCGGTTTACATTCAAAGTCTATGGAGGAGACGCGTGGAGTCACGGGGAACAAGGAAGCGGCGAGATTCGAGTGATCGAAGCGGCGCGACGGCAGCCTGCACACGCACGCGCGCGTCGCCGTCGAGCCGCAGACGTCCCAAATGTTGATCTCTGGCGGCTCGACGCATCCGGCAAACAGTCGGGAGAGCCTCGCTATCTGATTACACAACCACAACGGGACTTTTTTCGGACTTTTTAAACTCACCGGATCCAGCCTCCAGGAATTGGAACCAAACTCCGGTAAGAAACGTGGCATTTTTACAGTTGCTGCTGACAGGCTGCTGTCCTCTCCAGTGTAGATCACCCCAAACATAAAAAAAAGTTTTAATCTCATCGAAGACCGTCGGAGGTGCAGTTAAAACAACAACTGAACCCGGAAAACAAGCCAGAGACCCCTCCCTCTGCTACCCCCTAGTGTACGTCATCAGACGGTGTTCAGTGGGACCGTGACCAGCGGCAAAAAGGGGACGGCAGGAGCGTTTGCAGTTGTGCGGTGGGTAAGAGGCATTACTGTACAGTAGTAGAATATGATGTCTATTTTCATTTTTGCATTTGAGCCAGGCGAGTGTAAAAAAAAAAAACTACGGAGTCCCGGAAGCATCCGGAAACCCCGCCGATGATTGCCGAACTCCGGAATGACGTAGTTAAAGGATCCAGTCAGAAGGCACTGCAATGGATCTTACATTCCAACTTCGCCACACAGTCATAACCAGTCATTTTTTATCCTCCATCCTTACACATGTAAGTGCTAAAACCTCACTTCACCCTCTGCTGCATCCGCGGACACACACAGAGCTCAGACCCGGACACTCGTAGCTGAGAACCGACGGTCATCGAGGCTGATGCCACGGACACACAGAGCTCAGACCCGCACACTCGTGGACAAATTATTATGCTAACTAGCATTAGCATTATGCTAACTAGCCACAGGATAGCGACACAGACTTTCATGAAAAAGTGGCTTGAATATTAACAAACTAGCGTGAATATTAACAAACTGGCATGAATATTAACAAACTGGCGTGAATATTAACAAACTGGCGTGAATATTAACAAACTGGCGTGAATATTAACAAACTGGCGTGAATATTAACAAACTGGCGTGAATATTAACAAACTGGCGTGAATATTAACAAACTGGCGTGAATATTAACAAACTGGCGTGAATATTAACAAACTGGCGTGAATATTAACAAACTGGCGTGAATATTAACAAACTGGCGTGAATATTAACAAACTGGCGTGAATATTAACAAACTGGCGTGAATATTAACAAACTGGCGTGAATATTAACAAACTGGCGTGAATATTAACAAACTGGCGTGAATATTAACAAACTGGCGTGAATATTAACAAACTGGCGTGAATATTAACAAACTGGCGTGAATATTAACAAACTGGCGTGAATATTAACAAACTGGCGTGAATATTAACAAACTGGCGTGAATATTAACAAACTGGCGTGAATATTAACAAACTGGCGTGAATATTAACAAACTAGCGTGAATATTAACAAACTGGCGTGAATATTAACAAACTGGCGTGAATATTAACAAACTATGGTGCATTTAAAAGCCTGCTCTATTATTCATTCTGTTCTGATGTCAAAAATTAAATTGAGTAAAAGTCCTACCCGCAAAACACTGCTACGCGATGGAGCAATGAAGTCAGCTCGTTTGACGAACAAACTTTATCCATGCCGTCTGAATCTTTTTGATGTTGGGGAAATAATGAACACTAACACCATCCTTCGAGGTATTGCTGCAGAACTGGGACACATCGGTTCGGCATTTTCTTAGTTGTATTCATAACTACTCTGGTCAGAAATAAGAAAGCTACTTTTTAACTCTGTCTCCGTCTCAAGATGGATCCTTGAATGACGCCGATGCCCATATATGGAGAGGGGCAGATTTCCCCGGAGCTGCTGCTAAAATCTCCTTAAAATCATGAAATAACACATTTAGTGTTATTTCTCTACAATATCAATAAAACGCTCCTGTTTTATCATTTAAGTCACTACTACATATTAATGGTGATGCAATTTGAAAACATGGTGGGTGTTGTCCTTTAATGAAAAGAAGGAAAACTTTGCTCTGAGCATTCTGCCATGTGTGTGTGACTCATTAGTCTGAGCCTTAAAGAGCAGGTGCTGATACTAAAGTGTTTTAGACAAACGATCTACACAAGTTTGAACTTCTCTTGAATCTTCATTAGACCAGTGGTTCTCAACTTGGGGTCCGCAGACCCCTGGGGTCCACAAGCCGGTGCTCGAGAGTCCGCAAAAAAAACCAATTTAATAAGCATGTAGATATTCCACAACCTGTTAAAATACCCCAAAATACAGGAAATCACATCTACTTTATTCAAAATTTTCTGGGGTAGGAACCCCAGATGCCCCACCCACCCCGGTCCGGTTCTTCCCCTTGGTCGGATCTGGGGAGTGGGCGAGTGGCTCGTTCTTTTCGGGTGGCCCTGGGGACTCTGGGCTCGGGGTTCTTCCTGGAGTCTTGGGCTTTGATCGCCCCTTCGTCTGCCTCGGGCTTTGGGGGGACGGATCTCTGATGCTTCACAGTCGCTACTAAATGTTCTATTGGAGGAACCTTATTCACTTATGCATGCTCACAACCACACACAAATGGATGCAGGGATGTATATGTAGATATATGCAGATATGTAGATGGGTATATGAATGAATATAAATGTATATGTATGTATACTGTATATATATTTGTAGGTATGGGTATGTTTATTTATAGAAATCTACTGCAAGGTCATGAAGATTATTAGTCTTTATGCATGTATGTTTCGTTGCTGTGTTCTGTCATGTGCTTTGCAGGATTGTGGACGGAGGTTAGGTGTGTTTGCCGTGTGCCCTTTTTGTGGATAATTGTTGTTTTGATGTCTTACTTTCTCTTTTCTTTCTCTCTATTAAAAAAAAAACATATTGGAGTGAGAGGATGGCTATAAGGTGTGAAGGGAGGCCATCTATAAATGGGAGAAAAAAAAGAACAATTCTGGGGTAGGAACCCCAGATGCCCCACCCACCCCGGCCCACTATTTGCATTCCAGCATCGACCGGTTTACAAAATTAAGACCTTTACTGACTACTGCTGTGATGATTCTGTTCAGTTTTATGTACAGAGTTTTATGTAATAATTTGAAGAAGTTTCAATACATTTATTATGTTCATTGTGTGAATAGGTAAAGTTCTAAAGTGTTTTGATTCTGTTAATTTTCTCTGTGTAATTTTTGGAAGTTGAAATTAAACATTTTGTTAATTGTCTTGAATGAAAAAATACCTCATGTTTAAAAGTATAATCATGGTATTAACTCTATTAAAGAACAGCTCTTAAGTATTTATGTTGCACAAATATTTCCATTACATTAAAGAGACAATTTGAAGAAAATTATTTAATAAACATGAGAGTGAGAACCCCTGCATTAGACACCAGGCTCAAAAACATACAGTTAGTCTTAATAAATCAATAATTAACCAGGGAGAACATTAAAATAAATTTATGTTTATTTTCCACTCCTACAGATGACTGATGTGTATTGAAATGTGTGTGATTGCAGTTTATTGTAAAAGATGTGTTTACTGTTTTGGGGTGAGAATTTATTCAGAATTGTAGATTACAAACAAAATGTCTCAGAAACATGTTTTCTCGTCTCAGTGTGTGCGACCTCTGTTTGTAACTAATAATGTTTACAAAAAAAACCAAGGTTAAATCACGTCATCTGGAAAGAAACTGTCCCGATGACCTGATTTAACCTTTGTGATTTGTATTTATTTACCTGGACGATTGAGCTCACAAACCTAATGTTTCCCTGTGCAGGAGGAGAGCTCTTCATGCAGCTGGAGAGAGAAGGGATCTTCATGGAGGACACAGCCTGGTGAGCATGGTTGGATTCATATTGAGCTGATCTTTTAGAAGAGGTGACATCATGGCTGTTGATATCATGTGACAAGAAGGCACTTCAGGAAATAACTATTTGTTAATAAGTAATGTCCAGATCCCAGGGCATCCAGTCCACAGAGACGCCCTGGTAAACGAGTTAATGAATAAAAAAATATTTTGCAGGTTACCAGGTTATTTTTCATTAAATAACAAGTAGCTGTAAAATAAATGAATGTGATAACCTGACCTGGCTTTAAGTCATATTGGTGTGATACTGGCTTTGTTTGTTTTTTAATTTTTTGTATTTATTCCTTTGTGTAGTTTTTACCTGGCAGAGATCTCCATGGCTCTGGGTCACCTGCACCAAAAAGGCATCATCTACAGAGACCTAAAGCCTGAGAACATTATGCTCAACAGCCAAGGTGAGTCCACACAGCTCCAACAATACCTTTATGTGAATAAAATGACACCTGGCTGCATCAGTTGATAGTTTTTATCACTTGAATCTGTGTTGTTTTGTCTTCCAGGTCATGTAAAACTGACTGACTTTGGTCTGTGTAAAGAATCCATTCATGATGGGACAGTTACACACACTTTCTGTGGAACCATTGAATACATGTACGGACACTTTCATTTATTTTCTCATCCCTCTACCTATGATCTAGTCACTCTTCTGTGTTTCTCTTGTTTTTTCCCTCACTGATATTTTTTTTAATTAATTTTTTTATTGTTACTATGTGCATAAGATTTGTGGGTTTGCTTTGTTGCAGGGCTCCAGAGATCTTGATGAGAAGTGGGCACAACAGAGCTGTGGACTGGTGGAGTCTGGGCGCTCTGATGTATGACATGCTCACAGGAGCGGTCAGTAAAATAACTTGAATAACCTTTATTCATGGGCTGGTATCAAATTTGAATCAAATTTTAGGATGTTTGAGTCACCCCCCGTTTGTCTGCTCTGATTGTAGCCACCTTTCACTGGTGAGAACCGTAAAAAGACCATTGACAAGATCTTGAAGTGCAAACTCAGCCTGCCACCCTACCTCACACAAGAAGCCAGAGATCTCCTCAAACGGGTATTTATTTACTGTTTAGTTTACAGGACTCGGTCACTTGGAATGAATGAAGGAGTCAATTTCAGGTCTTTACATGTCAAGTCGCTTCATAAAAACGTCAAAAGAAAATACTGAAGCCAAAACTTATTTATGTCCAATCCACACAATTGAGAAGGCGACAAAAACACAGTCCACAAGATGGAAAAAGACCCAACACAATACAGTATATCATTTCACTGTGGAAAAATCTCACAATATGCACAAATTACTGTAATCTGTTTTCATTACAAACTTTAATCAACTTAGATTTCAAATCCTTTTTTAACCAACTAATAATTTACTAACATTTCACTTGTTACTGAGTTGATTCCATTATTTTACTACCAGAACAAAGAACAGAAGCGATATTTGGGAGAGTAACTGATGAAATGACTTTTGAGCTTCGTCCACCTCCAAGAATCGAAGTAAACAGCTACTTTATAAACCTGTTTTAACATTTGAAGTCTTGAAACAGTCTTTCTAACGCGCGTTCACATTTTCTATCCTCCACTATTCACCATAAAGTTATCAAGTGTCCTACAAATATTTATTTATTTACTGTATTTATTT
>JBBPBX010005742.1:40032-61787 GCA_038048925.1 Garcialebias charrua | reverse complement strand
TAAAAAAAAATTCCGGTATTTTTTGCATTTTTCTTTTTTACAATAAGAGCAAGACGTGCAAAAATGCTTAAAATAAGTTTGAATCAGGGCATCAAAAAAGAGGAAGCCAACTTACTAAAATATTGTTTGGTTGACAGTAATAAATCCATCGACAAGAGGTCAGACGAAAATATAAATCTGGAAAAAAAGAGATAAAATGGATTTTTAGATTATTCTCAATTACAGATTGCACAAAACTAAAGCAGTACATCTAAGAAAAAAACAAAAACAGTAATGATCTTTTTATACTGAAACTTTGGTTGGACCTCTCATATCCTAAGCTTGAAATGAGCATTTGGAGAAGCTATCCTGTTAGGATACAAAGACGAGTTTTAACTAGAGAACACTTTGGGTTTCTGCCTGTTTTCTTGTGGAACCATCGGCACCCTAGTTGCCATTCCAGTTGTCAACCATTGTCAACTAGTTTAAAGGAAAGTTTTGATAAAATACGTGAATTTTTACTTGGCATCACACTAAACCACACGTTTGTACAAAATCTCAGAATAATTAAAGCCAAAATTCAGACTGTTAAATCCACCATAGGAGCCAGCACGTCAGGGCTGTCACCCCATTCGACTCGTGTGCTGTCGTGCAGAGCCATGTTCTCGAGCTCCGGTGTGGGAGTGAGGGGCTCTGTGGTGTCCGCATCCGCTGGCACTGCTGGGGCACCCATGGCCTTGGCGACGAGGTCGACCCGGTGCCGCAGCACCGCATCCAGCATCTGGCTGCAGTGTGGGCAAAAGTCGGGCGCATCCAGCGCTGTTTTTGCGTGTAACATTCCCAGGCAGACTGGACAGGCCTCATGGGTGTCCGTCGCTACGAGGGAGAAACCGCATCCGCTAGGACAGGCGCGCGAGGTTGGGCTCGCTGTCCTGCTGGTTTTCCTTGGAAGTCTTGTCTTTCGCTTTCCTTTCTCCTGAGGCATGTCCGAGATAAGGCGAGCGAGTCCTTCCAGAATTCTTTTTCTTTTAATTTGTTTAGACGTCTGCTCCGTCGCTTTTGCTGGCTAGCCCGCTACGAATTAGCAGGGGTAGCTCTTGTGACGCAGTTAGCGCTGTCGAGCGAAGCAGTCTGTGGAGAGAGGAGAAGAAAATACTTTGGGGTTAAGAGAAAATGTGCCGGACTAGCTTTCGCTAGTCCAGCAGTACGTAGGAATAATTCTCTGTGCGCTCTGTGTAGGGAGCAAGCTCACCTCTGGTTGAGCGATGAAGCAACAGAGAAGTCCCGCGAAGAGAGGTAGTTCAGGTTTAAGCGAGGTGAAGGGCAAAAAAGAGAAAGATGGATGGGCGTCAGTCGCTTAAATACCCAGAGGGCGGGGCCTCTGGCGCGACGTTGACGCCCTAGCCGTAAAGGCGTGAATGTATTCCTTCAGGTAATCGCGCGGGGGCGCAATTCCCATAGCAAGTATGTTGCACCGAGAGAACTTGACTGAAAGGGAACCGGAAACTGCGTAACTCGGCTTTTCAAAATGTCCTGTATTTGACCACATTAAAAAAAAAACTTGAGATCAACACTTTATTTGCAAAGGGGATTTGATTGCTAGCTGTTGTCTGTGGCAGCCATCTTGAATTGGGGTAAATAATGCCCTCCCAAGTCCCAATGATTATTTTCCTAGCGTTCGGATAAAATCTAACCAGGAATTCAAACAGAAAGAAATGTAGATGCTGACAAAAACATTATCACCTGCGTTTCACCTAAAGGCAGCATCCGTTTATTGACACACGTTGAAACGTCCATAAATTACTATTTCAATCAGAAGACTAGCTTTGGTAAATTGACTGTACTTATATAGCACAATCGGTGGCCTCATTTACCCGTTCATACAGCCCTATACCAGGTCTCTACAAAGCTAATCTGAATCTGTAGAGACTAATCGGAGCGTTATCACATTCATACACTGGTGGGACACACATCGGAGGCATAGATGGGTTCAGTGTCTAGTCACTTCAGCACGTGACTGGTGGTGGAATCGAACCCCCGACTCTTGCATTAGAGGACGACTGCTCTAACCATATCCACAGCTGCCCCACTTGCCCCGTTACTTTGGGACGGCAGCAGTCCACTTTGAGCTTGGCTGCTCCGACCAGCTCGTCAGTTTGATCGGAACTAAATTCTTCCTCCAAACCGAGGTCGTCCCAGGAGCTATCTGCAGCAGGTAAGATAATGATAGCTAATAACTTTTACTGCAGTGTACCCCATTCGAAAGGTCTGGACTTGGTTGGTTTTCAGTAAAATCTCTCTCTCTCGCTCTCTTTGGTTTGGCAGGAATGTGATGCCCGAGTGGCTCCGGCCTCGTGACACCAAAGCGCACATTTAGCACCTCCACCCCTCGTGCGCCCCATGCACGGGGACGCCAGTGTGTGTGTGTGTGACAGAGGCGGATGGCCTTGGCCACGCGGGACGCAGCCTCTGAGCTTCGCCTTCGTGGGACGGGTTGCACACATGCCCTCCCTTTTGTTGTTGTTTTTTGTTGTCGTGTTTTTTTTTTTTTAACACGAGCCTGAACTCACGGCGTCCCTCCTCCACCTGTTGAGCACACCTGTGGAGCCAAAGAGAAGAAGAAGGCCGCCGCCGGGAGGGAGACGCGCCTCAGAGGGTAAGCAGGTGGAGTGATGCTGATGTCTGAAGTGGGAGGGATCCTCATCCTTTCACCTGCTGGATCATTATCAGCACCGCTCGTGGTGCGTTCACTTCCCTGTGGGAAAACAGGAATTCACCTAAATCTTTAAAAGATTGTGCTAGATTACACATCCTCTAATTCAATGCCTATTGATACATGAATTAATATATTCAATGCCTATTAATACATGAAAAACTTCATGTTTGACCTACCAAACAAATCAAAAATGCTCATTTAATTAGACTTGATTTAATTAGGTTGTTAGGCGCTATAGTAGTACTTATGTGTAGGACTTACGGTTTAGGTTTTTATTATTTAATCTTGTTTATTCATGTGCATATTGGGTCTAATTTCTATCAAACACATGCTGAGCAAAGTATAAACTGTTTGACACAAGGCAAAAACATTGTAAATAACTGAGGGGGTTACGTTTAGTCCCGTTCAATGAACATTTGTAGGTTGCGATCTTGAATGGGTAATGGCAATTGGGTAATGAACTGAGTTTATTTGCTGGTTGTCTTAATTTTGCAAAGTTTTTCATATTTTTGCTTCCACGATGTAGCTTTACACATTTTATGCACACTTTTCTCAAATCTATTGAAAGAGGTTTCACTTCTACGCAATACGCAGACTTTTCTCCTTGAGACTCTTGAAATACTTTGACAGTGGTGCGTAGCTATTGAACGTACAGGCTTCCATTGTAACCGTGCGTACCTTTTTTTAAAAAGATGGTTTCAGGGCATAAACGGCAGTCCAAGCGTTAACTGTTTGGACGGTTTTAGCACAAAGACCTCTGATCCATCAAAAGTCCATCAGCCAGGGACAATGTCCCTCTGGCAGCTTCTGTATTGTCCGCCCTGACCGGTGGTATTTCATCACGTCAACACATCATGTACATCTACACAAGCGCGGATCAAATTCTGTCACTGGTGTCCGAAAGTATGATTCAAGTGTTGAACTTCAGAAGTCCACCGATGCGGTTTAAGTTTGAGACGTTTCGTTAAAGGGTTGTGTGTCGCAACATACGTAACACCGTTTGTATTTTTCTATCTCTTGATTTATGTCTTATGGTGATTTTTATGCGTTAAACTATGGGCGGCTTTGTACAGAGGTGACATTGTGGTACAGTAGTAGTAGTGAACCCCGTTGTCAAAGTGTGTTGTGTACACGCTGGTGCGGGTTCGTATCGGTGAGTCCCAGGAAAACATTTGCTTCCCTCAGCATTCCTTGGATGTGATGAGTCCAGCATTCAACGGGGACAACTTTTTATCCACTCATTCACTTCAAACAGATGTCCGGCCTTTTGTCCACTGACCAGTCAGCCCAACAACACACACACACACACACTCATAGTCACATGCAAATGATCATTGTGCAACATGGGCAAATATTTCCCCTTGCATAACCCATCCATCCATCCATCCATTTTCTGGGTGACATGGTGCCCATGTCCAGCTATCACTGTGTGAGAGGTGGGGACACCCTGGACAGGCCGAAAGTCCTTCACAGAAATACATAGGGACAAATGAGACAAACAATCACACTCTCACTTGCACCTAGGGACAATTCAGAGTTACCAATTAGCCTAATATGCATGCACGGAAAGAGTATACAAACTATCATATGTGCTAAGTATGGTGGAGGGTTGGACAAATTAAAACAAGTTTTTGGTGGATGGAAATGCCTAAACTGTTGTGTATATTTGTATTTGTAAAACTATTTACAGCCTATGGTGTAGACCCTAAGACTACTGTATTGTAATATGGGTATTACTGTATACAGGGGGTCCCTTACTTACGAGCGAGTTCCGTTCCTCCGACTATCTCGTAAGACAAAATCTCGTACGTCGGAACACGAAACACGTGTTGCTCGTAAGTCCGGATTTTCGGTCGTAAGTCGGAAAATTTATGCTAGCGCTACTACGAGCACTCGTTTTTCATCACAACCGTTCATACTAGTTCATAAACATGCTCAGAAGCTTGTTTCCAAATGGTTAGCCAACACACTTTCATCTAAAAACACATAAAAGTGCTGTATTTTCTGTATGTTCTTTACAAATTTACTGTTCGTTAGTGAGCTCGTAAGTCCAGAACCTTGTAAGTAAGAGCGCTCGTAAGTCGGGGACCCCCTGTATCTGATAACACTGATGGAGTTTCCAAAATATCTTGAAGGTTCCTAAATTCTTTACGTGAGTTGTCCCAGAGCCGTCGCCTTTGTTAGATGTGGTAAATTCAGATCTCTGGAGTTTTCCTTTTCAGCCTTTTAATATTTTTTCAATTCAACCTTTATTTAGACATATAAATCACATGGAGTCTCGAAGACTCATTTACAAGTGAGATCTGTTTAGACAAACAATAAAGTAGTGAAACTGGGCACATGTAGGAATTGGAGGCAACAATATCCTATCAAACTCTTTCTTCTTGGCTGAGAAGAAAGACTCTAATACAGTATATATTTAAAAAATACTCGCACATACAAGCACATGGCGACAAAGACATTCCGCTTAGTGGGGTGGGAAGACGACGAGAGCAGTGAGCATGTCCAAGGACGCTCTCGAGGGCACTGTAAGAGTTCTGATAATAATCAACCAGTTCCCTCTGGTAAGGTCCATAAACATTCTCGAGGGATGTCAGGGAATGACCAAGGACAACGCCTATGGGAGTCCAAGAGTCCTGAAATGATGACAAAATGTTTATTCAGCTGTTTTTCTCAGGTTGATATGTTCCAAAAGTCTGAATTTTGGCTTTAATTATTCTGAGATTTTGTACAAACGTGTGGTTTAGTGTGATGCCAAGTAAAAATTCACGTATTTTATCAAAACTTTCCTTTAAACTAGTTGACAATGGTTGACAACTGGAATGGCAACTAGGGTGCCGATGGTTCCACAAGAAAACAGGCAGAAACCCAAAGTGTTCTCTAGTTAAAACTCGTCTTTGTATCCTAACAGGATAGCTTCTCCAAATGCTCATTTCAAGCTTAGGATATGAGAGGTCCAACCAAAGTTTCAGTATAAAAAGATCATTACTGTTTTTGTTTTTTTCTTAGATGTACTGCTTTAGTTTTGTGCAATCTGTAATTGAGAATAATCTAAAAATCCATTTTATCTCTTTTTTTCCAGATTTATATTTTCGTCTGACCTCTTGTCGATGGATTTATTACTGTCAACCAAACAATATTTTAGTAAGTTGGCTTCCTCTTTTTTGATGCCCTGATTCAAACTTATTTTAAGCATTTTTGCACGTCTTGCTCTTATTGTAAAAAAGAAAAATGCAAAAAATACCGGAATTTTTTTTTAAGTCCCCAAAATCCATAGCTTTATTGAACAAAACCAAAGCAAACAAAGGTGCAAACATAAAAGACGAAACTGGAAAACTAAATCCAAGTTTATAAACCTAAAAGCCTTGTACAGTATAGAGTTGCACATCTTTATACATTTCCATTGTTTATAGAATTTTAACTATCTTACTTCCTGATTTATGAGAAAATCATTGATCTAATCTCAGTCTAACAAACTACCGGTAAGCCTATTTGACCTACAAGTGTAACCAAAGCATACCATCCACTCAAAAACATCAAATTAATTTAAGCACTGCTTGCAATAGAACTTTTTTTAATGGTTTTCAGCTTTTCTGCTGTTCCAGCTAAATAAATCTTGTGCTCATTTTAAATGGATCATCCAAATCCAAATGGTATACACAAACTGGAGTACACTGGAAACATAGCTAGTAAAACTCTTTATACAAAGGTGAAAATATGTAGAGTTTTTTGGTAGGTGTTATCTCTGTTCATTTTTAAAAAAAGTTTTAGTTTGAAAAGGTGTTCTGCTCTCTTCTATCAGCTGTCAACAGGATTTACGATATTTAACAAAGTGGCCCGTCTCTTTTTTCAGGCTAGAAAACCGAGTGAAGCATGGGTGACTGGAGTTTTTTGGGGCGGTTGCTGGAAAATGCTCAAGAACACTCCACTGTGATTGGAAAGGTAACAACTATTTTTTTTAATGTTCATGCCTTCCCATCCCGGGACACAAAACCAAATGTTAACGTGTGAAATAATCAAGTGTTTCTACCTTCTGGATCAGCAGTTTCTATGACCTCTACTCTTCTTTAGTTTCATTCTCTTCCTTCATTAGTCCCTCCAAATATTCCTTCCATTTTCCCATCACACTCTTCTCGCTTGTTGTAAGATTACCATTTATATCTTTAACAAGCCTAACATGCTGCACATCCTTTCCAGCCTGATCCTTCTGTCTCCAGTTGATACCAAGTACTTCTCCCCTCCCTTAGTGTCTAGCTTCATGTACAACTCATCATACACCATCTGTTTTGCTTTTGCTACCACCCTCTTTGACCTACAGTACATTGCATCTCTTTATATTCCTGTCTATCTCTTTAGTCCTCTCACTGTCATATTTCTTCTTGGCTTAGCTTCTTGCACTTCACTATTCCACCACCAGGTTTCCTTATCTATCTGTCTCTCTAATTACTGTTGCTGTAGTAGCCCAGTCACTTGGAAGCTCTTTCTCACCACCCAGAGCCTTTAACAGCTCCACTATGAACTCCTCACAACATTCTTGCTTCCTCAGCTTCCAACATTTGGTCTTCTTCTTTGATTTTACTATTTTTCTCTTCTTCACAACAACAGTCATTCCACACACAACCATTTGATGCTGTCTGGCCACGCTATCCCCTGCCACAGCCTTGAGTCCCCAATATCCCTCAGGTTTTCTCTTCTGCACAGAAAGCAGTCTACTTGTGTACTCCTTCCTTCGTTCCTTATAGGTCACTTCATGTGCTCCACCTTTTTTTGGTAAACGGTGTTGACTACATCCATTTCCTTCCTCTCGGAGGATCCACAACTATCTATCTGTTCTTCCTGGTTTTTTTCCTTGACATCAAGCCTATCCAATGCTTGCTCTTCTCAAGGGTGGACGTATCCTCTCTGTCTCCGCTTTGCTTTTGCTTGGTCTTGTCTGTGAAACTGTCTGAGGGCATCTCTTCTACAAAATCTTCAGAATCATAACTATGGAATTCAATTTGGTCAGTTGGTCCCTCAACACAACTGATAAAATTTCTTCAAAAAGAAGACAGGCTGTAGGTGAGCCGATTTTGCCCTGTTGGCACACAGCTGGATATCTCATCGACTTGGAAGACTTGATGATGTGATTTTATCACTCATTTTAGTTGATTTTATCATTGATTTTAGTTGCACTTTGTAGCACTTTGAGATATTTGTTAATGAAAAGTGTGTTACAAATTAAATTCATTATTGTCATTATTATAAGCTGCATATGATTTTAACCATGACGTAAATATGTCAATGATTTTAACAGAAATAGGAGTGGCGTAAATATGCAACATGAAAATTGGCGGAGATAGAGCACATACTTTTCTAAGTAAATTAAGACAGTTCTTACTCATAAATGGAATTATGCTCGTACATTTTCCTTAATCTAGCATATTCAAAGGTGATCCGTGCAAACTGTAAGTATTCCTTTTAGCACAAGCGTAAATGAGCTACACTACGGATCGGGTTCCGTAACAGATTGGGGAATGACACCCATCACTTCTTCATCCCCTGTTTCCTTCACCAACATGTCTATTCAGGTCTGCTCTGATCACCACTCTCTCCTCCCTGGGAATACTCTCTATCACATCATCCAGATCTTTCCAAAATGTATCTTTCTCCTTCACATCGCATCCAACATGGGGAGCGTAACCACTGACGTTTAGCATTCGACTTCTACCTTCAAGCACATCACCTTATCAAACACTCTTTTCATCTCTACTACTTTGTACATTATTTACCAACTCCTCCTTCAGGACCGCCCCTACTTCATTTCTATTTCCATCTACACCATGGTAAAACAGTCTGAACCCTGCTCTAATGCTTCAAGCCTTGCTACCCTTCCACTTGGTCTCTTGGGGTGCATTCAAACAGCCCTGTTTAGTCTGCTTTAATTTAACTTTAGTCAGTTTGCCTATAGAAAGTCTGGTTCATTTGGGGAGGTGTGAATGTGCAATCGAACTCTGACACGGACCAAAAAAAGCAAACTCTGGTGTGCCTAAAAAAACAACCTAGATATCGGTGCGGTTGAAGTTAACTCTGGTGTGGTTTGAATGCAGTGTGAATGCAAGCAGACCCAAGACCACTCCAAAAGCAGGAAGTCGACTACAGCGCAGGGCAAACAAACGTACGTTTCTTACCTCATATGAAGACATCAGACGCCTTAAAAACAACATTCTCCATAGTCTTCTGCCTCATCTTCCGCTCATGATGAGTTCGTTGTTGAAAATGACAAAACAGAAATCCTAAAACCGTTAAAATTTGACGCCACTCCATTTTTGTTTTTATTTCCAGAAGAAGAAGAAGAAGTGTCTTCTTCAGAGGTTTTTGTGTCGTTTCCTTCAGTAGTTCTTGGTGCAGCGCCACCACAGGCGAAGTGGGGGAACAAGTTCGCTTGACTGACTCAGTTCAGTGTGAACGCGAACTGCACCAACTGAAATGTAAACAAACGTTATGAATATTGGTCCTCAACCGAACTGAGTCTACCGGACTGTCAGGTGTGAAAACCACCTTGGACACCTACCTTTCTTCTCTGCATCATGCCACCCAGTTCTCTAACTTTGCCTGTCATTGTCCCCACATTTAGATTTGCAACCCTCAGTTATACATTCTTGACATTCCTCTTCTCCTGACACTTTTCCCTCCTTGTGGTCTTCGACCAACAGATGCACTATTTCCATCGGCACCCTGTTTGTCACCAGCACTGATAGTGGTCGTTGTTAACCCAGGCCTTGACTGATCCATTATGGTTTTGCTTGGATGCTTTGTTTTGGCAAAAGTGTTTATACCCTTCCTGACACAACCCTCACCATTTACCTGGGCTTGGGACCGGCACAAGAGATACACTGGTGGCGTTTCAACAAAAGGAACACACTATTTGAACACAGATAATTTTTCTATGAAACAATGTTTTTTTTATCTGTTGAAAGCTTTTACCAAATTACAGAAGACTTTTGTCTTAAGGTAAAAGAAGTGACTTTCTCTTTCATTTCATTTTTTGTAAACTGCTGTTTTCTGACATTTCCTTTCCAGGTTTGGCTCACTGTCCTTTTTATTTTCCGCATCTTGGTTTTGGGCGCAGCAGCTGAGGAGGTTTGGGGTGACGAGCAGTCAGACTTTACTTGCAATACGCAACAGCCTGGTTGTGAGAACGTCTGCTATGACGAGGCCTTCCCCATCTCTCACATCCGTTTCTGGGTGCTGCAGATCATCTTTGTCTCCACGCCAACCCTCATCTACCTGGGCCATGTGCTACACATTGTCCGCATGGAGGAGAAGAGAAGGGAGAGGGAGGAAGAGCTCAGAAAGGCGGCACAGCACCTGGAGGATCATGACCCTCTGTATCACAACGGGATTGGCGATGGAGGAGGAAGAGGTGGGAGGAAAGAAAGACCCCCAATCCGTGATGAGCATGGCAAGATCCGGATTCGTGGTGCTTTACTAAGAACATACATCTTCAACATCATCTTCAAGACTCTATTTGAGGTGGGCTTCATTTTGGGACAGTACTTCCTCTACGGCTTCCGCCTGAGGCCCCTGTATAAATGTGGCCGCTGGCCCTGCCCCAATACCGTGGACTGCTTCATCTCCAGGTTAGAGAGAACAACTCTATTCCTCTATTTACTTCCCTACGTAAAACGCTTGGGCAAGTTTTCCTCAAAAAGTACAACTTTTAGTGCATGATTTATGGGTTGGGTTGTGGCATCAACTGAACAGGTGAGGTTAAAGCTACATTGTACCAGATAGGGGTGTCCCAATACTAGTTTTTTCAGACCGAGCACAAGTGAAAGTATTTCCGTTTGGAAATTTGCTAATACAAAATAGAGATGTAGAGCAGTTTCTGAGTTAGTACTTCAGCATTACACAACTTTAGAAACACCTTGTGTTTTTACAAACACAACAGACTGAAATTTTTATATATATTTTTTGTCCTCAGTTACTTATGAAATGGAAAAGGACATTTCATCACCAAACATTAAGGTGTCCATGGTATTGGTGTTTTAGGAATACAAGTACGACTTTTAGGACAGGTACCGGACTTGATACCAATACCAGTATCAATAATGAGACACCACTAGTACCGAATAGTGGCAGGCAAACGTGGACATTTTGAGTTAGCCCCCAATAAATCAGTCTTTAATGAGTTTAAAGTTAAAAATGAAAGGTTTTTTTTGTACTTTTATGGAGGATTTGAACACTTTTTTATGATAACTTATTTATGAACTTCGAACACAAGGTACAATTACAGCAAGTACAAAACCCAACAATATTCACACGGTTTAAGGTCAATGCTTGTTTTTTTTTGTTTTTTTTTCAAATTTGGCAGCACAATGGTTTAGTGGTTAGCACTAATGTCTCAGTTGGAAGGTCCTGAGTTACCGTATTTTCCAGTGTATAGGTCGCACCTTTTTATGTTTTTTTTTCAAGGCCTGCGACCTATACACCGGTGCGACCTATATATGGCTTGTTATCACTTTCGGCTAAACAAATTTTTAAATCCAGCTCATTTCACAATTACGTTCATTTATTAAGGAAAAGTTCAGCTCAGACACATATTTGCTATAATTTTTATCAAACAAATAATTGTTTTTAAGTGTTAATCTTCTTAAAAGCCTTGCTGTGCGCTCCTGTGGCAGACATTTGCAGCAGAGCTAAACGTAGGTGCGACCTATACACCGGTGCAACCTATCTAGGGATTTTTAATCTATTGGTGATAATTGGACAATGCGACCTATACACCGGTGTGACCTATACACCAGAAAATACGGTAAATCCCTGGCTTGGGCCTATAGGGCACTATTGGGGACTATTGCTTGTGACTTTACATTAGGGCCACAAGATGAGAAATTAGAAAATGGTATTTGGTCTAATAGTGCCTCCTCAGATGTGCATATACTGAAAATCGGCTTTTCTTACAAAAAATAACTGTTTTGCTTCCTTTATTTGTTGTACCAGGCCCACTGAAAAGACCATCTTTATCATCTTCATGCTTGTGGTAGCATGCATCTCCTTGGCCCTCAACCTACTGGAGATCTACCACCTGGGCTGGAAGAAAGTCAAGCAGGGGGTCACCAAGGATTTTGTTCACGACAGTCAGTTAATGTTGGGTGATAAGCCTGGAGACACGGAATTGATTCCGGAACAGACATCTCCATCAGCACTCGAATCTTTGCCAATTTATGCTAACGTGAGTGTGGTGGAGGATGAAGAAATTGAAGGAGGAGCTTACAGTCAATCCAGGACCTCCCGCACCATGACCTCCCTAAACCAGGGCATGGCCCCTGCGCTTACACCTTCGGGATCTACATTGGAAGGTGCTGCTTCCCAGTCAGATGACTTCCTGTTGGAAGCGTTGCCGCCTTCGTTTTATGACAACAGTGAGAGTTTGGGGAGTCATGGACACCTGGTGGAGATGGAGCAGAACTGGTACAACACGGCTTTGGAGCGTCACAATCGGCATAGAAAGCATTCCTCCTCATATGCCCCTCCTCTTGCCTCTGGCTCCTCCTCTCCTGAGGACGATATGGTACCTTTGCAGGAAAAGAGACTCTCCATGTTTCCCACACTCCCTCTCAATACCCCTCTTTCCTCTCTTGCGCCAGAGGAGACAGAGGAAATCACTGTGGCCAGAGCACCTTGCAAGGTGCTACAAGATGACTTCACAGTGGTAACCAGGGCGGAGTTGCACCAGCCTCCTGCAGATACAGGAACAGACTTCAGGAAGCTAAGCCGGGGAATCAAGAGCGGTGGTGCTCGAGCTCGTCCGGATGATCTGGCAGTGTAGCACAAACATTGACATGCTAATGTATACATGCTCTTTAAGAGATGCAGTACTTACACAAATGCAGAGTAACATAAATTTACATCTAACCATGCTCTACAACGGAATACTGGTCTTTTGCAACCATTTTGTATGAGAGTCAGATTAGAAGACCAGTATCATTCCTACGTTTGAGTGGTAAATATGGAGCTCAAGAATCGGTAATAGATCTTGGAGTGTGCACGGGAAACAATGGAACAGCTCCTGAAGACAGAACAACCAATGTTGAGCTAGGATCACCAACGCCATTACCAATCATGGCCCCCATTTATATTTAATTGTAACTTTTGTTTCACTTTTAAAACTAAAATATTCTAAAATTCAACCGGAGTCCAACTTTTCTGATAATGAGACAAAGGAGCTAAAGGAGTCGGTGTTAAAAAATATGCAATGCACCTGACAGAAGTGGATTGAGGAACTATAGCACTGACTTGAATTTTACCCTCTTGAAAAACGTAGTTTGCTAACTTGAATACAAATTTTAAAACTTGAAACATTTATAAATTTTAGCGCAACACATAAACAAAGGGGCCGAGATAGGGCAGCTGACTTGGTACCAGAAAGTAATAGGTTCAACTCCTTGCCATGCCCACATGTTCCCTAACTGCTCCCCGGGCACTAACATAGCTGCCCACTGCTCCACCTGAATGTATTTCACATAAGATGGGTTAAATGGAGAGTACACATTTTGTTATTGTATGGGAACATACATCGATGACAATACATAGCACTTAAAAAACACATTTGATCCCATGCATAAATGGTAAAGCAGCATTCCAGGCAAGACAGAAATCTCGTTTTCCAGAAAAGACCAGCCTATTCTTTCTCCTTATTAGTAAACTTAATGAAGACTTTAGACCAGATTTGGCTCCAGTTGCCATTGTCAGAAACACAAAAGTACAAATGCTAGTTTTTAAAAATGTGTATCCTGCCGGTAGCGGTGGACCACATGCAGTTTGTAATAATAACCTTCTGACATAGTAGCTCATTTTTAATTCAATAAATCTAGATTCTTGAATTCCCTGTGAATTAGCACTAGTTTCTGAGAAACGGCTACATCACGTAAGCTACATGTAGCTTACTTTCAAAAGGTTTACAATCTTTTTTTTTTGTATATGAATCAAGAAAATTAGACAATAGCTAATAGGTTAGCTAAATTCTTTCATTTAGTTGCTTTATAGACTCTGAGGCTAGTTGAAATTGTCTTTTTTTAGATTAGAACATGGAGAATGCCGCTCTTTCCCGCTTGCTAGGTGATGGCTAGGCTAGCAGTTTGCTCTGCCTTTAGCATTCATGCTAAGCAAAGCTAATCTGTTTACTAATTTAATTTTTGTAGTTATTGCCCGAACACTTGAATGTTGTTGTTCCAACTCTAAAAAAAAGCTAATCATTTCACTATAAAAAAAAAAAATACAGACTGTATTCATGTTTTCAACAGCTAAAGATTAGCGATAAGGCTGGTGGAAAAAGCCCATATCTCCCACCAAAAAAGGCTTAATGCTTGGGCCATACTTTCATTTTTGTTTGACTATGTATTACTGAAAACCAAAGAAATGCACATTTACATACATCTACACATTAGAGCATACATGTGGTCAGCACAAAGTATGGATTAGATAGATGATGGTTGGACAAATTGACTTTTGGAACAGAGAGGTGGCATTATTTTTACGTTTCAGTATTTATTTTGTTTCTTTGTTGGGAGACATTTAAGAAGAGGTTTGCACTTTTATTTCCTTAATTTTATTTAGTTTCTTTCATTTTCTTGTGACGATGGAACTGATCGGTCTGTGGGTCTGTTAGCATTGTTTCTATTAGTGGAATGCTCCCGTGCAGCCTGCAGTTTCAATGACGAGCGGGACGATCCAGCGTTAGCACAGAGCAGATGACGATCCCACCCTGAGACGCAAAGAGCTGCGAGCATGTTGGCGTTTAGATACTATAATCTTGTTTTATGTTTACAAAATGACATCTGCGGTTACATCAGTGTTCAACAGTCTATACATATGTAAATATAACTGAATAGAATTGTTCATTAACACCACAGGGTGTTAATTACGTTTTATAAAAGTTTGTCTCTGCTGCAGTGTAGATTTTCACCAAGAAAACCTAAAAAAAAATTGTTTTCTGACTTTACCTAATTAACAAATTCTGTCTTGAAACAGATAACAAAATGATAATCTATATTTTTTTATTTTTTAAGCAATTTTAAGTTTTCTTGCTTAAACGAAACAACAAAAATCATCATGTTTTCTTTGTTTGCGGTGTGTTGCAAATCTGTAAAGATAACTTTCTAGCTTAGTTGCGAAAAATTGTGTATTAAAAAAAAAGGGGGGGATCCAAAAAGTTTTTTGTTGTTGATTCAGACATTGCACAAAGGAATGTTTCTTTTTTTTCTTTCCTGTTTTAATTTTATTTTTTATAATTTCCTGCCTAAATAAAAGGAAAAAGTAACAAAATGTGGTGCATGCCGTGTGGGTTCTCGTATCTTGCCCAGCAGCGACTTTCAAAAGTTGCACTTTATTTAATTTATGCAACACTTCTGGAGTAAAAAAAAGAAAGAAAAAAAAAGGCAGTTTAATGTTGTAGAATGAGGTACTGTATTTTTCACCCTATAACTTTTTTTAAAAACCCAATTTACATGCCCTGTGACTTATAGACCAAAACGATGTATTTGTTTTTCCCCCCCATAATTATAAAACAATTTTGGCTGAGATATGACTGCTTTCATTCATTCTGACTGAAAAAATTTGAACACTATCATTTTCAGCTGCTAGATTGCACTCGAGTAGTAAGGCATGCCGTTGTATCATGTAATAGGTAAAGTGGCTATTATTGACAAAATCCAAAAAGTTCAATACAAAAACAACTGGACTTTATTGTTTTTGTCTTGAACTGTTTTGAATTTACCATGTTCTGGATGACTGAGAATCTTCACAAGCTATGACATAATCGGCTTGTCATATTCACCTTTGTTCTGCTCGCTGCTGCATTCATCAAATCAGTTTCACTTCACTGCGCCGCCCCAGCAAAATGCAGCTGATTTGACCATTGAAGTGCATTTATGAAGTAAAAGTTCAACTGAGACACTTTTGCTATAATTTTGAGCAAGCAAATAATTGTTTTAGGTGCTTAACGCGCAGCGTTCCTCCTTCCTTTTTTCCTCCCTGTCTGTGCGCTCCTGGGAGCACCAAGGCAGCAAATGCACTACGTTGCCAAAAGTATTCGCTCACCTGTGTTGACTCACATATGAGCTTAAGTGACATCCCATTCCCAATCCATAGGCTTCAATATGACGTTGGTCCACCCTTTCAGCTAGAACAGTTTAAACTCTTCTGGGAAGGCTGTCCACAAGGTTTAGGAGTGTGTTCATGTGGATTTTTGATAGGGATGGGGCCGATCCGATCCAGTATCGGTATCCGATACCAGCATAATTTAAGTATCGGATATCGGATCCAACCTGCCGATATTTCCGATCCAGCTTCAAAGAGCACTTGTGTTCCATCACATTCTGTGACTGCCATCTTAACATTGTGTGAGTTAAACCCAATGAAGACACTCTTGAGCCTTACAACAGGAATCTCACTAACTTTAACAGCACACAAGAGGCAGGTCTATAATAATAATAAATTCAATTTATAACGCACTTTTCATTACTGAAAATCTCAAAGTGCTACACATATATTGAATGCTACACACATTCATAAACCGGTGGCGGCAGACTACCATGCAAGGTGCTTTCCAGTCCTACCGGGAGCAACTCAGGGTTAAGTGTCTTGCCCAAGGACACAACGACACATGGTGCGGGTCCCGGGAGTCGAACCGCCAACTTTCCGATCGGGAGACGACTCCCCTTACCACTACGCCACGGCCGCCCGACCACACACATGTCCTTCTCACTCATGGTGCAGCTGGAAAAACTAAAAACCCACTAAGCATGATGGGAAAGACAACACAGCCCACTCCCCTTAACCACTAAGAGAGTGGATTTTGTTGTCTTTCCCATAATGCTTAGCGTTTTTTAGTTTTCCAGCTGCAACTAAAGCTCCCATGGTCACAGAATATGATGGAACACAAGTGCTTTTTGAAGCTGGATCAGAAATATCAACAGGTTGGAACGGAAAATTCAATACTAAAATTATGCTGGCATCGGATGCCGATACCGATACTGGATCGGATCGACCCCATCCCTACTTTAAATTGCTAATTGCTAACATAACATGGTAACTCTAAATTGTCCCTAGGTGTGAGTGAAAGTGAAGGGTTGTTTGTCTATATGAGTCCCAGTGATGGACTGGAGACCTGTCCAGGGTGTCCCCTTCATCGTTCACAGTGACGTGTAGGACACATCAACCCCCACAATTCAGAAACGAAGAAGCTGGTAAAGATGAAAGTTTGAGGGTGGACCATACATGTAACTGGTTAATGGGATACCTTGAGTCAAATGTTGATGATTAACATTGTAGTCCTATCATCAGATACTTCCCTCTGTTTTGGACATCATGCAAATAAAGCCTTGGGGAGAACCATGAACTTACTTAATGACGAAAAGGACTGACGCTACTGTGGTTGCAGAAGCAATAACCTGAGGATGGGAGGAAAAAAAATGAATAAATCACTGAGTAAATATACATTTTTGTAGCACAATTACAAGCCTTCTGTAAAATAGCTTTAATGATAAAGATTAAAAAAAAACAGCTTGTATGGTTTGCTTAGCATGCGTGCATGCGTGATTATGTCTTTTTATGCACGCTCGCCTGCATGTGTGTCCTCACGGTCTCGGTTATGAAGTTGAGCTGAGGCCAGCACTTCTTTTATGCTTGCTGTAAGTCCCAGGGATTTTGGCTGAACAAAGACCTCTCCGGGGAATAAAAAGGCCTTGAATGCCTACTAATGCTGTCCCGACCTCTAACCAGGCTCCAGCAGCGCATGTGTCCGTACACTCCAGCATATAGGCTCAAAATGTTTGATACAACACTACGTGGTAATAATGAGCGAGGACATAACAATTACCCATTGTTAGACGTATACCAGTTGTGCATAAATAAAAATTGTTATAGTTTTACATTTAGCTAAATAAAAACGGCAAATTTTCAAAGAGTATAACAAAATTTACAGGGATTTAAATGTAAATGATGGATGGGATTTAAAAAAAATAAAGATTTCAAGAGATAATCAATATGTTGTTAACAGTTATCTAATGACGTTATCATCAGGGACATACCCAGATACCTCACCTTCAAAAGGACCCAGTTTAGGGCAACTGGTCAGACTGCTCTCTAGGGGTTTACCAGGATATATGAATTGGACACATGTTTTGTCTGGAAGGCATTGAGGCAAGGGAGGACTTGGCAGAAACGTATTGCTTGGAACTAGGAATGTCTCGATGCTCCTCCGAGTAGGAGAGACGACAGCTAAGGAGGACTGGATGGATGGAAAAATGGATGGATGAATGAATGGGTGGATAGATGAACAGATGGACAGACAGATGGATGCTGTATAGATGGAATGATGAATAATTGGACATGCAACATTGGATGAATAATAGAATGAATGGATGGATGAACTCTGATGCATTCAGCAAACAAGCATATATTCTTTTTATGGGGTCATTAGGATGCATACATACATACTGTACATGCACATGTATACACATATGGATACGTTTTCATTCATTCAACATGTACAGGTAGTCCCCGACTTACGAGCGAGTTCCGTACGTATGAGTTGCTCGTAAACCGGAAATTCGTACGTCGGAACAAGAAACACGTGTTCTCGTAAGTCCAGATTTTCGCTCGTAAGTTGGAACATTTATGGTAGCGCTACTACGAACACTCGTTTTTCATCAAAAACATTCATACTACTTCATAAACATGCTCAGAAACGTGTTTCCAAACGGTTAGCTAACACACTTTCATCTAAAAACACAAAAAAGTGCCGTATTTTTTACAAATTTACTGCTCGTTCGCCAGCTCGTAAGTCCGGGACCTCGTATGTAAGCGCGCTCGTAAGTCGGGGACTACCTGTATTTATACACGTTAGTCTCACCGAGCCTCGAGAATTCATTTACACGAGAGACCTGATTTTAAAGAATGATGACAACAGTAGACAAATATAAAAGGAAATAAATTGTAAATTGTGAAGTGGTGTAAAATACTAAAAAACAGGAACATGTGTGCATTGGTTTTGCAATGAACTTAACAGATGTTTGAAGCCACTTGGAGAGGTCAAGGTCGAGAGCTTCAGATCTTTTTGCAAGATATTCCAGGAAACAGGAGCGAAGTAGGAGAAGGCCCTGTCGCCTAATTCAGTCCTCACTGAGGGGACACTGCAGGTAATAATGTCCTGAGGCCGCACGCTGTAGCTGCACTCACGCAGAGACATGTAGGAGGAGATGTATGAAGGCAGCAGACCAAGAAGTGATTTAAAGATAAAAATGTACCAGTGGGAGAGTCTGTGTGTGTAATGACCAGTTAACCAGCGAGTACAGGGTGCAGTTATGGGTACGGTAGTTACAGCCAGTTATGAATCTTAGCGCACCATGATGAACTGCGTCCAATATATATACAGGTAGTCCTCGACTTACGACGGCCTCGACTTAAGACGTTTCGGGGTTACGAACGCCGTCTCATTGAAAAGCATTGTTCGAGTTACGTGGTTTATGCGCCTTTACACCAGAAAATACGGTACCGAAACTCACCGGAGGACAGCGGAAATTTACAGGAGGTTTACAGGAGGGAGGAGGGAGAGAGTAACTGACAGTCAGTGGAAACTTACAGGCTGACCGGAGCAGAGGAGGTTCGAAGGGGCTAATATGTTAACAGACCTTACTGTAAAACTCTGGACCGCTGGACGGCGTGTGGAAAAGTGCAGGAGATCTTATTGTTTGGAGCGGAGGTTTACGAGGCAGAGAGGCTACAGCTGAGCAATGAGCTAACATGCTAACAGACCTTGCTATAAATGCTGTGGACCGCGTGAAGCTGCAGAGCTCGGAGGTGCACGAGCTAACATGCTAACAGACAGAGGAAGAAATGACCAGCTCCCAGTAAAAAATTAACTATTTTTCCTTCATTATGGCTCCAAATGTACTGTATGTTGTTTTTTTTTTTTGATAATTATGTAGGGTACTGTGTTAGGATAGGCGAAGTGCTTTGTACCTGTACAGTACCATACATGTACATGTACAGTAGATGGGGCGGCCAGTTTGTATGTGTTTTTCGACTTACGTCGAAATCCGAGTTACGAACGGGCGTAGGAACGGAACTTGTTCGTAAGTCGGGGACCACCTGTATATACAGTATACTGTACTGTATATATACAGGTATATACTGTATTATTTTTTTTTTGAAAAGCTGAGTTATGCAATTTCCGGTTTTACGTCGTAAATGAAGCAACGGAGGAATACTGCCCTGTACTCTCTAAAAAAGCTAAGTCTGGTCCTCTGGACATTCAAAAAACAAACAAAACTGCACTGTGAACGCGGTTTTACGCTGTAAACGTAATAGAGAATATGGCCGATGAACAGAGGAATACGGATTCACCAGCATCCCAGTAGGCCATAACTCTTTTTTCACTTCATTATGGCTCCCAAACGTATGTGTTTTTTGATAATTATGTAGGATACTGTGTTAGGATAGGCTAAGTGCTTGGTAATACAGTACTGTACATGTATATGGTGCAGTATGTATGTATATTTCGACTTACGTCGAAAATCTGTTTACGACGCCGCGTAGGAACAGATCTACGTCGTAAGTCGAGGACTACCTGTACTGTATATACAAACGCTAAATTTCCTTTTTGCTTTTTACTTCTTTCAACTGGTTGGTTAATAGTATATAGCTGCAGTTAAATCGGCATTGGTCTTTTTATTTGATCTTATTGTCTGAACACATTAAAGGTGAAGTCTGCAGTGTAGAACATCAGCACTTAGAAAAAATTTCAACAAGCAAAGCATTCTGATCCCTCCCCCTCAGAGCCATATATGGCTCTGCCCCCTTGTGGTCTGTTGAAATTCAAATTCAAGCTCTGTTTTTATTGGCTGATTCAAATTCAAGCTCGGTTTTTATTGGCTGGTTACAAACTTTGTTTTTATTGGCTGGAAAATGGCGGGTCACTTTTTCTTTTTAGAAATGCTTATTTACCACCTGGAGAAGCAAGGGGACAATATTTTTTTTAAGTTTTTTTCAGAGATTACCTCTCTAACATCAATCTAGTGACAGAGTGAAGAAATATATTAAAAATATATTGTTAGAAAAGTTACATATAGCAGCTTTAATGGGACATTGCTTTGATTTGTTGTTTTGGTTCACAGGGACAGTTGAAAATGTTATCCTCTACTAAAAAGTTCAGCGTTCTTCCAGTTTAATTAAAGCCGCCACGCTTTTTACCAGGTGGGTTAAGATTTCAAGTCAATAAAATTCCAGCCAGTTCAAATGAACACTAACCTTCGGCTGTAATGCTTTCTTTTTGGCGCAATGGGTCCTCTTAGTGGACAAACTTTGACATGTCTTCAGAATCACAAGCACACAGTCAAAATAAAGACAGCAGTTCACACACTTCATAATGCAGTTCTGATTTTATTCACCAACAAGCCAAACTCAGTTTGGCGTTTTCCAAAGTTCACTATGAATTCCATTCATTTGTTTTTTGGCGATGAGTGCAATTTCTATTGGTCTAAAAAAGCCAAGTCTGGTCCTCTGGACATTCAACCAATTTCTATTGGTATTTTCCTAACGTCTTAATTTGCTTTGAATACATTCTTGGTGGACAATTTGATTATTTGGATTCCTAATCCTTGCACCCCATCATTGCAGAGGTAACGTTTGCAGGTCGGGGGGCGATCCTGCTCACAGCCAGAATCTGAGGGCTTTCATAGAGATAATACTGCGAGCCTTTGAACAGTTTGATTCCATCTGCACCACACAGACCAGCATCAATGTCGGACAGAGGCAAGGGAATATCTTGGGCAATAACCCTAGGTGTGGCGGTGAGCACAACATCCCGCATCCTACGTCCTGTTGAAAGACATACAAGTGTCCGTTAATCTAAGATCAAGCAAATAGTTATTTCATCAGTAACAGCAAGTCAGAAATTTGCAGCTGACCAAATGGACAAGTCAAATGTCTTTTGGAGAAAGGTTTTAATGTCAGTCAAGACAAAATTGAGCCCATTTGGCCATAATGACAAGAAGTCCGTTAAGAGGAGTCACGGTAA
>JBBPBX010005742.1:0-35449 GCA_038048925.1 Garcialebias charrua | reverse complement strand
CAAAGCGCCGCCATCGTAATCCAATTTAATCCAGATTCTTCACATTCCCTCAGAGCACACAGAGAGCGAGACGTCACCATTCCATCAAATCCATGGCGTATCTCTCGTTTCGTCTGCGGGGATGGGCAGGCTCCCCATGCCTTGCCTTTTGTTGTTGTATCACAAACAACGAGTCCAGCTACAGGCAGGAGGTGGAACACCTGGAGAGCTGGTGCAGGAAGAGCAACCTTTGCATCAATGTGAAAAAGACAAAGGAGATGGTTGTGGACTTCAGACGGAACAAACACACCTACCCCCCAAACATAGGTGGATCAGTGGTGGAAGTGGTCTCCAGCTACAAGTACTTGGGAGGTGTACACATGAACGATAACCTCAGCTGGAGCAACAACACCACCAGCCTGATCAAGAAAGGTCATCAGAGACTCTACTTCCTCAGGCAGCTGAGACAAGCTGGTCTAGAAGCTCAGTCCTCACCTCCTTCTACAGGTGTGCAGTGGAGAGCATCCTGTGCTCCAGCATCAACGTGTGGCATGGAGGCTGCACAGCTGCAGAAAGAAAAGCTTTGCAGAGAGTGGTGAAGGCTGCACAGAAGATGTTGGAGTCAGTCTCCCCACCATCACAGACATCTACACCTCCAGATGCAGGAAGAGGGCCACCTGCATCATGAAGGACCCCACTCACCCAGCACACACACTTTTGCCCCACTCCCCTCAGGAAGGAGGTTGAGGAGCATTAAGTGTAGAACCACTAGACTGAGGAACAGCTTCTACCCTGAGGCTGTTAGACTCATGAATATCTAACCAGAATAATCACTGTGAAATATCACATCATGTTGCTGCTGATCTGTTTCATGTTGCTGCTGATCTGTTCCATGTTGCTGCTGGTTTATTTCATGTTGCTGTGTTCATGCGTGTTCATCTGCTCACACAGACTCATGTTCGTGCTGCTGTTTGGCGTATTGTTTTTATGCTATCAGTGCTTAGTGTATTATTTAGTAAACATTTTTCTTAGTTCATATATTAGATCTTATTACAGTTTTTTATTTTACATTTTATTGTTGGATGTAACTGGGACCCTTTGTGCCCAATTTCGTTGTGGTGCATGTGGTGGAATGACAAATAAAGAACCTTGAATCCTTGAATTGCTGTATGTACACACTAGACTGATTAGCATTACATGGATGTGACTTCCATCTTAAAGTGCTTTGATTGGTTAGCAAGGCTAGAAAGGCACAGGAAAAATCATGTCGATTTACCGTTTTTACAGTATCCAGTTTGTGTTTTCACAGTGCAGGGGAATGTCTGTGATTTTTAAGCATTTTCCTATTGATAAATTTTAAGCTGCACTGAGAGGCAGGAGAGGTGGGTGCAGGTTGATGGGATGCCAAAGAGTTCACGCTGTTGGTAACTGTTGGTTCGATGGCTAATTATTATAGGGATGCATTCTTAAAGATAAATAAATAGATAAAATCTGAACTGGAACATGGTTTAGCTTAGGAAATAAACTCACCTAAAGCACAACTTTACTGTCTTTACCAAGTGCAGCTAAAACACGTCATGCTGAACGTTAATACCAAAGATTTGGCCTTTGCCTTTAGATCAGTATGCTAGAAAAATTAGCATTTGTCATTTAAACGGACTACATTTTACCCATGCAAAGACACTATTATTTGGTTTAAATTGTACTTTCTTAATGTTCAGCCCAATGTAGCTTCTTTAACCAGCATTTTTCAAGCACTTGCTGGTTCCTGCTTGAGTAATAACACAAAATAACTGTAAATTCTGTCAAGCTTCTAGTTTAATGTCACCTTGCCCGCCTGTTTTTTCTGTTTGTCTCCTTTAACAAAAGCCTCCCACCGTTGTGTCTATATTATCTGTTGATTAATGCACCATGAAACTCTGGTTTGTCGATACATTTGTCAGAGACAACACCACTAAGACAGATTCCCGTTTTTGTTACTTCTGCTACCAAGTGATGAGATTCAGACTGTTTTATGTTCAGAAAAGGGATATACAATCTATAGTGCTAGTTTTTTTAACCTATTGATTTCCTCCTTTCCTTTTTCTTTCCATGCTTTTTCTTCTTCTAAAACATTGTCAAATAAGACTCATATACACACAAATTTTAAAAACAAGTCACGAATCAGCCCTAAATCTAGCCTTTCTTTGAAAGAACAAATCGATGAAAATAAACCAAGAACAACGTAATGACTGACAAATCAAACGAACAACCTGGAGCATCAACTCTAATGACAAAACATTCTGACAGCTGTTATGGGACATGTGACATTTTGTTGGCATTGTTTGGTCCCACTTGTCATCCTAGAGGGAAGGGTCAAAGCAAATCAATACAAATCTGTTCTGACTGATCACTGTCATTGTATAATGAAACCTTGCTAATGTGGCATGAGGGGGTCTTTTCCGAAAACACCAAGGGTCTCTGAGGGCACTGATGAGAATAAAATGATGGGGATTTGATGAGACGGCAGAAGGAAGATATGGATTTAACTGCTCCGCAAGCACTAGTTAAAGCATCAAATAGGTGAAAATGTTTTGGAAGAAATGTTTCAATACAGAGCTCCAAAACCAAATTAAAGCTCAAGTCTTTTGTAATTTATCTTTCATTTATCAGTCGACCGAATGAGCATAAGTTAATGTAAATCCATGCAAATGCAAGTAAAGTATTGGGTTTTGGCTGCCGTCCTTGAGTTTAGCTGGATAATCTGAGAATCATTTATTATTCATAAACATGGATTGAATGTGGTTCTACACACTGTGAGGAAAACAACAACTCACTGACTCTCCAAACAACAGAAATCCTATCTATAATGTCACTGAATATCTCAACTCCACAGAAAACATGCCTTACTTTACCTCTGACATATCATGTAGTTACAGTTGTTATTGCTACTAAATTGGATTTTGTAATTTTCTAACTTGTTTGACAAAAATTTATTAAATCAAAACACAAATATCCTACTACTCTGCCAGTAGGAGGGCAGTGGAATAAGTTGTAACACAGGGCCATTTGTTGTTTGACATAATTTCAATGATGATTTGAAATACTGATATGAATGGTGCATTTTGTAGTAAACAACGTTACAATAATACACACAATTCAATATCAATTCAGTCTGTTCATATAGCGCCAAATCACAACAGGTCATCTCAGGGCACTGAACAGAAACATTCATATACATATAAAGTAATTTAATTATGATATTTATCTAAGGAGCTCACAGATTGCTTTGAGTTTTCACTTCGTCACAGTTTCTCATCCTAAGCAAGCACAGAGGCAACAGTGGAAAGTAAAACCTCCCTCATGAGGAAGAAACCTCCAGCAGAACCAGGCTCAGGACAAGCGGTCATCTGCTTCGACCTGCTGTGTTTGAGAGGAACAGGAAGGAGGAGCAGACACACGACAGGTCCAGGATGAAGGCGAGCAGGTTTTCTATAGGAGGAAAAAAACTGAGCATATGTTAAGAAGGGATCATTACAAATATAAACTATTCATTTGTATATACAGTATTTGTAACTGTTCATTTGATGAAATGAGTTCAATTTGTTCTCCGGTAGTCAAAGATCATAGCAGCATAGTGTATGGAATAGGTCAGGAAACCAAGCCGACTAACTATAATTTCTCAAAAAAGGAACGTCTTAAAACTGGACAATGTGTCAGCCTCATGGACAGAAACTGGAAGTTGGTTCCACAACAGAGGAGCCTGATAAATGAAATATATTCCTCCCATTCTGCTTTTGGAAACGCTAGGAACCACGAGTAAACCTGCCGTCTAAGAGCTAAGTGTTTTGCTAGGAAAATATGGAACAATAAGATCTCTAACATGAGATGGAGCTAGGTTGTTGAGAGCTTTGTAGGTTGGACGTAAGATTTTGAACTATATTCTGAATTTGAAAGGACACCACTGGAGATAAGCTAAAACTGGAGAGATATGATCTCTCCTTCTAACTCCATTAAGACTCTGGCAGCAACATTTTGGCTCAACTGAAGACTTTTTAAAAAGTATTTGGACACCCATATAATAAACCATTGCAATAGTCCAGTCTAGATGTGACAAATGCATGAACCAGTTTTTCTGCATCATTTTTAGATAAGATATTTCTAATTTTAGCGATACTATTCAGGTCAAAGCAATTCAAGCAATCTGTCATTCAACAGTTTTCTGTTAACTGCCTTTTCTTTCCGGGTCATGAGGAGCTGGTATCTGTCTCCAGCAGTCACTGTGCAAGAAGTCGTGGACACCCTGAACAGGTTGCAAGTCCATCACGGGGACACATAGAGACAAATGACACAAACATGCATGTTTTCGTTCTGTGGGCAGAAACAAGAGAACCCATAGAAAGCCATACTTGAACAGGGAGAACATGTAAATGTCAATGAGATATGCCTCTGGCTGGACGGCAATCTACATGCAATCAATCCTAATCAAATAAAAAGAATGCATAAATGTGCATGATGCATTTTATTACTGGTCATGACTGTTTCTACTTTGATATTTGCTTTTTTTTTTATGATTACTTCCTCTAGTATCAGATGCTGTGTAACTGGAAGAATTTTTACTGAAATCATTTTTACTTTTGGACATTTGTTATGTAACCATAACAACAAGGTGGTTTTCTACAATTGGGAGCTGCTGATTAACATCTCAAAAGCTCAAATATGACCTCAACTACAGCCCCAAATCCCAATGAGTTGAAAAGGAGGTGTCGTGGATGCATTACTGTCTACCTGGATATTGTGTTTGAGTGCCTGACAGACGAGATCTTGGAGGTAGCAGGAAACACAGCTCATCACAGACTGTGGGACAGACTGCTACAAGAGATCCTTCCTGCCCAAAGCCATCAGCAACTAGAACAACTCTAGTGAAACCAAGATAAGCTACAACAACAATTAATATTCCTTTGGGATTAATAAAGTATTTTTTAATTGATTTGAATTAAGAGGTGAAGTCAAACTTTAAAGAATTGTACAGGATGACAAAATTGAGACATTTATTGTACTTTTGCAACAAAACGATACTTCAACACAATACATGTACATTTGTTCTGTGTCTTGTTTTCTTTATTCTTTTAGAGATGGCAATATATTTTTTTTACATTTACCGGTACTGTAACTGAAATAATAATCAAGGTCACACAAGTTAGTTGTAGCCATAAATAATCCTTTTTGCCTTCCACTCCTCTTCTGCATGTTGCGTTTGCTTGTTGCCTGTCATGTGGAGCACCTACTCTGTAAGCAGAAGTCAAACCTCTTCCCTGTCTTCCTGCTATTTTCAGAGGCAGTAAATGTGTCGTGTGTCATGACCAAATGGGAGGATTATCATGTCATTATAATGGCTTGAGTCAGCAACACTGCGCTTCATGATGTCACTGCTGCAAAACAAAATCTTCTTATCCCCTTGGGGGAAAGAACGCTAATATCCTATATTTAGGTGAGCATTAAGGGCCATTACCAAACAAACAAGGGGCTTAATTCTGACTGTTTATATTTCTCTTTTGGGTGGAAGCCTTTTTGTTTCTATTAAACTCTCCAACAGCATCTGAAAAAAAAAATAGGGGGATTTCATATCAGTTTATTTAAAGATGGACACAATTTATTCAGAATCATCTATTGGTTTAGAGCAGGAGTCTGCAACTTTACGATTAAGAGAGCCATTGTTGCACCTTCGTTCACTAAATTATGTCCAGAACCGCTACAACTTTGATTATCAAGTGGTGGCCCATGGGCCGCTTTAGGTTTGTTGGAGGGCTTTTTTTGTGGCCAATAGGGGTCACATATTATATAGCTAAAAATATCTAATAGTTTTTAACATGTTCTATTATTTTACAATTTTAAACAAAATAAAAAAGAGATTCTTGTAAATGGAAAAATTAAAAAGGCAGACAGGTCCTAGGTGAGGGACCAGACAAAGTGCAGCCCAAAGACCCCTTATGATGAGTCAAATCACTGGAAACAATGTTCCCTCGCCCGGACGCGGGTCACCGGGGCCCCACTCTGGAGCCAGGCCCGGAGGAGGGGCACGTTGGCGAGCGCCTGGTGGCCGGGCTTTTACCCATGGAGCTCGGCCGGGCACAGCCCGAAGAGGAGACGTGGGTCCCCCTTCCCATGGGCTCACCACCTGTGGGAGGGGCCAAAGGGGTCGGGTGCATTGTGGAATGGGTGGTGGCCGAGGGCGGGGACCCTGGCGGTCTGATCCTCGGCTACAGAAGCTGGCCATTGGGACATGGAATGTCACCTCTCTGGTGGGGAAGGAGCCTGAGCTAGTGTGTGAGGTTGAGAGGTTCCGGCTAGAAATAGTCGGACTCACCTCAACGCATGGCTCTGGCTCTGGAACCAGTTTCCTTGAGAGGGGTTGGACACTCTTCCACTCTGGAGTTGCCCCTGGTGAGAGGCGCCGAGCAGGAGTGGGCATACTTGTTGCCCCCCATCTTGGTGCCTGTACGTTGGGGTTCACCCCGGTGAACGAGAGGGTAGCCTCCCTTCGCCTACGTGTGGGGGGACGGGCTCTGACTGTTGTTTGTGCCTATGCGCCAAACGGCAGCGCAGATTACCCACCCTTTTTGGAGTCCTTGGAGGGGGTATTGGAGGGTGCGCCTCCTGGGGACTCCCTTGTTCTGCTGGGGGACTTCAACGCTCACGTGGGCAATGACAGTGAGACCTGGAGGGGTGTGGTTGGGAGGAACGGCCCCCCTGATCTGAACCCGAGTGGTGTTCTGTTGTTGGACTTCTGTGCTCGTCATGGATTGTCCATAACGAACACCATGTTCAGGCATAAGGGTGTCCATATGTGCTCTTGGCACCAGGACACCCTAGGTCGCAGCTCGATGATCGACTTTGTTGTCGTCTCATCTGATCTGCGGCCGCATGTCTTGGACACTCGGGTGAAGAGAGGGGCGAGAGCTGTCAACTGACCACTACCTGGTGATGAGTTGGCTCAGATGGTGGGGGAGGATGCCGGTCAGACCTGGCAGGCCCAAACGTATTTGTTGTCGTCTCATCTGATCTGCGGCTGCATGTAAATTATGTCCAGAACCGCTACAACTTTGATTATCAAGTGGTGGCCCATGGGCCGCTTTAGGTTTGTTGGAGGGCTTTTTTTGTGGCCAATAGGGGTCAAATATTATAGAGCTAAAAATATCTAATAGTTTTTAACATGTTCTATTATTTTACAATTTTAAACAAAATAAAAAAGAGATTCTTGTAAATGGAAAAATTAAAAAGGCAGACAGGTCCTAGGTGAGGGACCAGACAAAGTGCAGCCCAAAGACCCCTTATGATGAGTCAAATCACTGGAAACAATGTTCCCTCGCCCGGACGCGGGTCACCGGGGCCCCACTCTGGAGCCAGGCCCGGAGGAGGGGCACGTTGGCGAGCGCCTGGTGGCCGGGCTTTTACCCATGGAGCTCGGCCGGGCACAGCCCGAAGAGGAGACGTGGGTCCCCCTTCCCATGGGCTCACCACCTGTGGGAGGGGCCAAAGGGGTCGGGTGCATTGTGGAATGGGTGGTGGCCGAGGACGGGGACCCTGGCGGTCTGATCCTCGGCTACAGAAGCTGGCCATTGGGACATGGAATGTCACCTCTCTGGTGGGGAAGGAGCCTGAGCTAGTGTGTGAGGTTGAGAGGTTCCGGCTAGAAATAGTCGGACTCACCTCAACGCATGGCTCTGGCTCTGGAACCAGTTTCCTTGAGAGGGGTTGGACACTCTTCCACTCTGGAGTTGCCCCTGGTGAGAGGCGCCGAGCAGGAGTGGGCATACTCGTTGCCCCGAGCAGGAGTGGGCATACTCGTTGCCCCCCATCTTGGTGCCAATCACTTGGCATCACTACCTGGTGATGAGTTGGCTCCGATGGTGGGGGAGGATGCCGGTCAGACCTGGCAGGCCCAAACGTATTGTGAGGGTCTGCTGGGAACGTCTGGCAGAGTCTCCCGTAAGACGGAGCTTTAACTCCCACCTCCGGGAGAGCTTTGAACACGTTCCGAGGGAGGCGGGGGACATTGAGCCCGAGTGGGCCATGTTCCGCGCCTCTATTGTCGAGGCAGCTTATCGGAGTTGTGGCCGCAAGGTTGTTGGTGCCTGTCGTGGTGGCAACCCTCGAACCCGGTGGTGGACACCGGCGGTGAGGGATGCTGTCAAGCTGAAGAAGGAGTCCTATTGGGCCTTTTTGGCCTGTGGGACCCCGGAAGCAGCAGATAGGTACCGGCAGTCCAAGCGGCATGCGGCTCGGGTGGTTGCTGAGGCAAAAACTCGGGCGTGGGAGGAGTTCGGAGAGGCCATGGAGAATGACTTCCGTACGGCTTCGAGGCGATTCTGGTCCACCATCCGGCGTCTCAGGGGGGGAAAGCGGTACGCGACCAACACCATTTATGGTGGGGATGGCGTGCTGTTGACCTCAACTCGGGATGTTGTGAGTCGGTGGGCGGAATACTTCGAAGACCTCCTCAATCCTACTGGCACGTCTTCCACTGAGGAAGCGGAGCCTGGGGATTTTGGGTCGGGCTCTCCAATCTCTGGTGCTGAGGTCGCCAAGGTGGTTAAAAAGCTCCGTGGTGGCAGGGCTCCGGGGGTGGATGAGATTCGTCCTGAGTTCCTTAGGGCTCTGGATGTTGTGGGGTTGTGTTGGCTTACGCGACTCTGCAATATCGCGTGGACATCGGGGGCAGTTCCCTTGGATTGGCAGACTGGGGTGGTGGTTCCCCTATTCAAAAAGGGGGACCGTAGGGTGTGTTCCAACTATAGGGGGATCACACTCTTAAGCCTCCCTGGTAAGGTCTATTCAGGGGTTCTGGAGAGGAGGGTCCGTCGGATAGTCGAACCTCGGATTCAGGAGGAGCAGTGTGGTTTTCGTCCTGGTCGTGGAACACTGGACCAGCTCTACACCCTCAGCAGGGTCCTGGAGGGTGCGTGGGAGTTTGCCCAACCAGTTTACATGTGCTTTGTGGACTTGGAGAAGGCATTTGACCGCGTCCCTCGGGGGGTTCTGTGGGGGGTACTCCGGGAGTATGGGGTACCAGGCCCATTGATATGGGCTGTTAGGTCCCTGTACGACCGGTGTCAGAGCTTGGTCCGCATTGCCGGCAGTAAGTCAGGCTCGTTTCCGGTGAGAGTTGGACTCCGCCAAGGTTGCCCTTTGTCACCGATTCTGTTCATAACTTTTATGGACAGAATTTCTAGGCGCAGCCAAGGTGTTGAGAGGATCCGTTTTGGTGGCCTTAGAATCGCTTCTCTGTTTTTTGCAGATGATGTGGTCCTATTGGCTTCATCAGATCGTGATCTACAGCTTTCGCTGGAGCGGTTTGCAGCCGAGTGTGATGCGGCCGGGATGAGGATCAGTTCCTCCAAATCCGAGGCCATGGTCTTGAGCCGGAAAAGGGTAGCATGCCCTCTCCGGGTCGGGGAGGAGGTCCTGCCCCAAGTGGAGGAGTTTAAGTATCTCGGGGTCTTGTTCACGAATGAGGGAAAACTGGAGCGTGAGATCGATAGGCGGATAGGTGCAGCGTCCGCAGTGAAGCGGGCGCTGTACCGGTCTGTCGTGGTGAAGAGAGAGCTGAGTCGAAAGGCAAAGCTCTCAATTTACCGATCGATCTACGTTCCCACCCTCATCTATGGTCATGAGCTTTGGGTTGTGACCGAAAGAACGAGATCTCGGATACAAGCGGCTGAAATGAGTTTTCTCCGCAGGGTGTCTGGACTCTCCCTTAGAGATAGGGTGAGAAGCTCAGTCATCCGGGAGGGACTCGGAGTAGAGCCGCTGCTTCTCCACATCGAGAGGAGCCAGTTGAGGTGGCTCGGGCATCTGGTTAGGATGCCTCCTGGACGCCTCCCTGGTGAGGTGTTCCGGGCATGTCCCACCGGGAGGAGACCCAGAGGAAGACCCAGGACACGCTGGAGGGACTATGTTTCTCGGCTGGCCTGGGAACGCCTTGGGATTCCCCCAGAGGAGCTGCTCCAAGTGGCTGGGGAGAGGGAAGTCTGGGCCTCCCTACTTAGGCTGCTACCCCCGCGACCCGACCCCGGATAAGCGGAAGAAAATGGATGGATGGATGGATGGATGGAAAAATTAAATTGTATTTTTTGTACCAATTGTAAAAATAAATGAAACTATGTACTATGCAGACATGTGCTTTTTATTTTATTTCATTGTGGAAACAATTTAGTATAGAAATGAATCATAAACTTAAAATGAGTATGTTTTACTTCTTGTATTAATCCTAGTATTAACATATTTGCAAAAGAAATGACCAAAAACTTAAATAAGAAAAATGCTGATGCTAGCGTTTCTGTTGTTTGTACAAAGTAAAACAACCAATAAAATTCAGTTTTATGTTGGTTTTGGTCAAAGCTTGAAAGCGTCACTGCAGAGGGACCAATGAGATGCAGGTTGTTGACCATGGTCTACATGTTTCTAATGGTACAAACAAATTCACACAGCAACATAAACGTCATTTGAACATTAGGGACAATCATAAATTACATCTATTTCCCTGTTCAGACAGTTACAATGTGTTGATTGGTGTTTGATGTGATCAGCGACCATTTGCTGTTAAATTTTCACTTTTAATATGTTTCAGAAACTTTGCTGTATTTAAGGGAAACATATTCAAACAAAACTCCAAAGTATTTTGTTGTACAATTCCACTTTATTTTATCTGAACCATGAGCAAACAGTGAGTCGACCACGCATCAGGAAAGTCACATTTACAGTTTAACCTTTAAGGCACCTCTGGGATGATGAGCAGCCGTCAGGACGGAGAATTTGATTTTCAAACTCAAATAATATGTTTTCTAATCTGTCATTTGGTATGTGTTTGTGTTGATGGGAGATACTTTGGTTCAGTTTGAAATTCTGAAGATGCTTTAGTCCTGCTGGGTTTAATCTTTAAAGCCGTTCTTTGTCTGAGATTTTTGATGCCTGGTGAGCTGGAAGAGCCAAAGCAGGACGAGTGTGTTGTTTGTCAGTGAAGTCAGGCTGGAGTGGTCAAATCAGCATTAACCTCCCGGGGTCTTATCAGAGTTTTTATTATTAGTATTAATTGAACTTCATCATCACATTTTTAAAGTGTCTGGAGTGGTCTAATGGTATACTGATGTGTCTGTCTTTAATTTGCAACCCCTTTGATTGGTTCTATAATTAACTTGAAAGAAGAACAGTGGCTGTCTTCTTACATGGGAAGAAGTACAGATATTTGACAGCAGGAATCTCAGCATGTGTGGAATTAATAGGGGACTGCACAGACATGCGTTTCCAGCTTATTCATCAAATAACGTGCAGAATATTTGTATTGTGCGTGTGCATGAAGCAGAGTCTAAATTATTTTGTGTCGTACAAAAAGAGTGACAAAGCTCCAAATTGTAATTTAAAATAAGCAAACTAGTTTTCATCTAAAAAGGATTAAATAGAGGTGATCATATCTAGCAGCAGGTTTTCTAGCATGAATGACAAAAGCAGTTAGAGAGTAATTGGCTGTTAGCTTGATGAGTTGGATGAAGTGATGTTCATTCATCAGGCAGATGCCCGTTCCCAATTAAAGGCCAAGCATTCCTTGAGGGAATGTGGATCAGCAGACCATTCAGGAGGAGCTTTAGACTAAGAAATCATTATGTTGAGAACTGACTAAGTTAAAGTCATCTGATTGGACACTGTGCAATCTTGTGTGATATGATGTGTGATTCTGCATGATCTGTTAGCACTGGGAGCATGTACTCTGAATGACTCTCAGCTACTACCAAAGAAAAACTTTTAGCTCATTATGTGGAAAGAAAAATCACTGAAGTGCAGCCACTTGTGTGCAAGCTAAGGTCCTTTTGCTGTGGCACCCATCTTGAATTTGTCTGACTCCAGAATGTAAACAGTTTTAGATGGATAGTCAGGCTTTATAATCTGAAACTCATATTATTAAAAAATATATGTTCAGTGGATAATGACATATTTTGCTTTCAGAGCCTTTACTCCAAAAGTTAATGCCAAAGGTTTAAGCATATGTTTTGAAAATGCATGTATTGCATGTGTTTTCAAGACATTGCAATGTGTTGAAAACACATAATGTGTTTGAGACAATAGTGCACTTTTTCTTGTAATTTTTTTTAAACTGTTGAGCTATAGTTTTTTTTTATTTTTTTTATAAGATCAGTTGGCTGTAGCAGCCATCTTGAATGGAATTGAGTTCCTAATCAGTTTTAGAACTTTTTCAAAATCTTAGATGAAATCTGTTCAATCTTTCATGAGATATTGTGCTAATAAAATGAAAGCATTGACTTCAATGGTTAATGACAAACGTTTACACATTTTCAGATCTCACTTTTAGCACTCAGAATATAAGATATGGATCAGTCTCCACTGTTAAATTATGTAGCATACCAGAGGAACCGGTCAGGCTGCAAGGGATGCTGGGTAATGTTGTAGTAGTTGTGTAAATATTATTGTTTTGTTACAATATTGGAGTGTGGAAAAAACGTATATTTTGGACAATAAAGCACTTTTAAAATTCTTTATTTTTTCTCAAAAATTAACAGTGAGCCTTATAATCCAGTGCATCTTATGACTTAATTCTGCAAACTGATTTTATATGGTACACAACGCTCAAACATCTGTCAAAATGTTTTAGATTTGCTTAATGCACCTTATAATCCAGTGCGCCTTATAGTCCGAAAAATATGGTAGGCTGTTCTGTTTGTTGTCCTGTTCCGGTTTGAGTTGAAATCTGTGTGAAGTCTCTGGTGATGGCTGTAAAACTGATACCATGAGTTTCAGGTTGTTCCCAGTTTGTTTAAGGGGAAAGCACTTCCTGACAAGCAGGAGAAAGATGTGTTCAGTAATAAATAGTGATGTCACACAAGCACAAATACACCATGTATACTTAGTAGCACCTGACAGATGCTACAATACAATACATGCAATTTGAGCTCAATAACTGCTAAACTGGCTGTTATAGCATTTTTGTGTTTGTTAAAAGTGATTAACTTTGGTAGCCATCTTGAATCTTACAAACTTTTAAAGTTAAGTAGTCATATAAGCTTATCTAATGATTACTTTCTGAAATATGCATTAAAAGCTGTTAAGTGATTCAGGATATACATATTTGACTACCGTATTTGTACAGATAATTCAACACACTGACATGCAAAAACATAACACTGCCCTCACCTCTGACAACAGCAATAATTAAATGTAACCAACAACAAAGAAAATGTTTGCTGGTAGTTTGATTTCCAATAACTATCTCAAATTTTTTCAAAAGTGAGTCTTATAAGGTCAGACTTGCAATATCACATTATGAGCCCTGCCAACAAATCAATATTTCAGAGTCAGAGATTCTTTATTGTCATTCGCACCACATGTGGTACATGGGATGAAACAAGATTATGTACACAGGGTCCCACATACTGTACATCCAACAATAAAATGTAAAAGAAAAACAGTAGTAAGATATAAGATATGAACTAAGAAAAACATAAACTAAAAATGCACTAGGCACTAATATCATAAAACATTATTTCGAACAGCAGCAAGAACATGAGTCTGTATGAGCAGATGAGCACGAATGAACACAGCAACATGAAACAGATCAGCAGCAATATGATGTGATTTTTCACAGTGATTATTCTGGTTAATTATTCATGAGTCTAACAGCCTCAGGGTAGAAGCTGTTCCTCAGTCTAGTGGTTCTAAACTTAACGCTCCTCAACCTCCTTCCTGAGGATAATAGGGCAAAAAGTGTGTGTGCTGGTTGAGTGAGGTCCTTCATGATGCAGGTGGCTCTCTTCCTGCATCTGGAGGTGTACATGTCTGTGATAGTGGGGAGACTGACTCCAACAGCTTCTGTGCAGCATTCACCACTCTCTGTAAAGCTTTCCTCTCTGCAGCTGTGCAGCCTCCATGCCACACGTTGATGCTGGAGCACAGGATGCTCTCCACTGCACACCTGTAGAAGGAGGTGAGGACCGGGCTACTCAGACCAGCTCGTCTCAGCCGTCTGAGGAAGTAGAGTCTCTGATGACCTTTCTTGATCAGGCTGGTGGTGTTGTTGCTCCAGCTGAGGTTATCATTCATGTGTACACCCAGGTACTTGTAGCTGGAGACCACTTCCACCGCAGATCCACTTATGTTCAGTGGGGTGTGGGTGTGTTTGTTCCTTCTGAAGTCCACAATCATCTCCTTTGTCTTCTTCACATTGATGTGAAGGTTATTGTCTTTGCACCAGCTCTCCAGGTGTTCCACCTCCTGTCTGTAGCTGGACTCATCATTGTTTGTGATGCATCCCACCACAGCTGTATCATCTGCAAACTTTACAATATGACAACCTGGATGGGTAGCTAGCTGCACAATCATTTGTGAGCAGAGTGAACAGGAGAGGGCTCAACACATCCTTGTGTAAGTGCTTGGAGTTTTTTCTGTCAAGACTGTTTAGTTGTTGATTTTTTTAAATTAGGAAATAGCTGCTAAAGCCTAAATTTTGTAAAATGGAAAGGTCTAAGCAAAATTTTAATAAAATTCAAAATCCCCATAAATTTGAATGTCAACAAAAAGAAATTTCTAAAATGTATGAAAGTAAGTACGGGAGTATGGTATTGGGGGTCCCATTGCTACGGGCTGTTTGGTCCATATACAAGCGGTGCAAGAGTTTGGTTCGAATTGCCAGTAGTTAGACGGACCCCTTCAAGGTGGAAGTTGGTCTCCGCCAGGGCTGCCTGTTGTAACTGATTCTGTTCATAACTTTTATGGGCAGAATGTCTCCATGCAGCCAGGGGATGGAGGGATTCCGCTTTGGTGGCCTCAGAATCCAATCTCTGCTCTTTGCAGATGATGTGGTCCTGTTGGCGTCATCGTGACATGATCTTTAGCTCTCACTGGAGCGGTTCACAGAAGAGTGTGAAGCAGCTGGGATGAGAATCAGCACCTCCAAATCTGAGGCCATGGTCTTCAGTCGGAAAAGGGTGGGTTGCTCTGTTCGGGCCAAGGGTGAGGTTCTGCCTCAAGTGAAGGATTTCAAGTAGCTCGTGGTTTTGTTCATGAGTGAGGAAAGAATGGAGCTTGAGATTGACAGACAGATTGGTGCACATCTGTATTACAGTATCGCAGACTCTGTACCAGTTTGTTGTGGTGAAGAGAGAACAGAGCTGTAAGGCAAAACTCTCTGTTTACCGGTCGGTCTACGTTCCTGCTCTCACCTATGGCCATGAACTCTGGGTAATTACTGGAAGAATAAGATTGTGCATACAAGCGGATGAAATGAGTTTCCTCCGCAGGGTAGCTGAACTCTCCCTTATAGATAGGGTGAGAAGTTCAGTTATCATGGAGAGACTCGGAGTAGAACCACTGCTCCTCCACATCGAGAGGAGCCAGTTGAGGTTGTTCAGGCATCTGGTAAGGATGCTCCTTGAGTGCCTCCCTAGGGAGGTGATTCAGGCAAATATGACTGGGAGAAGACCCTGGGGAAGACCCAGGACACGCTGGAGGGACTACATCTCTCGGTTGACCTGCTAACAACTTGGGGTCCTCCCAGAAAAGCTGGAAGAGGTGGCTGTGGAAAGACATGTCTGGGCCACTTTGCTCAAGCTGCTGCCCACATAACCCAATTTCGGAATAAGCAGAAGATGATGGATGGATGGATGGATGGATGGATGGATGGATGGATGGAAGGAAGGAAGGAAGTTCCAAATACCAAGGAGCAAAGCACCCTTCTCATGAATGATTTGTTTGTTCATACCTGTACCGTTAGCTATAAACAAGAAAACAATAGTCTGTATGCTGACTCAGCTCTTACACAATAAATAATTTGTTTATTTGAATAAATGCATGTCAGATTTTAAATAACCTTCTTTAAAGACAGAACGACGGTTCAGTATGATGGAAGAAGGTCAATTGATGCCATACTTGTGTAACTAGTTAATCAGGCTCCATACAGGATATTATACTGAAATAATAATTGGCATTTAGATATGAAGTATTAAACTTATTTCATGATTATTAAGCTATCTGACAGTATCTGCATGTAAAAACTAGTCTGAAGATATTTCTAAAACTCCCACAGTGCTCTTTGTCAGTGGGTACAGCCTATATTACATATTTCAGATCCATCTTGCTCATTCTTGCTCCCCGTTCACATTATTAATTCTCATGTCCTTAAGAATATGTTCAGTCCTTATTGCGGCTGCTATGACCCATACCATATTCGCTTGTGAAGTTGATGAAGTGAGGCTTTAAAGCCTAATGTTTTGCACTTCATGTTAATCGCTGTGAACGTGTGTCAGCTAAATGCCTCCAATGTAAAATGAGAATGGACTGAAAGCAGCTAATACAGCCATGGCTGTGATTAGGCTCAGAGCTGCTGCAGTGAACTGTGGTGGCGGTTTGTATCAGCGGGGACCCACCGGCTCTGGTTGCCTGCTGACATGATATCATTTCCTACAGGAAAGACCCTAATTAACTGTTGTCATTATTATTTTTATTTTTCTACCTGCAGCCATTTCTAATTTCCTGTGTCTGCTCAGCATCAAATCTGTTTGTCCTAGTTTCCATCTTTTACATAACCTGCAGATTTTTCATTCCTGTGCATATTTTTAAACTTTTTTTTTTCACGCTTGCGGACCGCAAGTTACATACAAGTTCTATTTTTGTTCTGGTGAAAGAGCATTAAATACTTCATGCACACAAATGGTTTACTATATTTTATTGCCTAACCCAATGAGAGTTGATAACAGAATTGATAAGGAATTTAATCGATAAATTATATCGATAAAGGAATTGGAATTGCCAAATTCTTATCAATTCCCATCCCTACTTGCGGTGCAGTCTTAAAATTATTTTCTTCTTAATTTTGCATTGATATACTTTAGCTGTATCCATTATTGTCTTATTTTCTATCAGTTTTGAGTTTCTTCACATTGTGACTGTTGGCAAAGATGACATTAAAATGTGTTTGGGAGCTCTCCAAAACCAGTAGCAGGTTGTAGTAGGCTTCTCACAAAATAAAAATAAAAATATAATAATAATGATAATAATAATAATAGTAACATAAGTAAATAAATATATGTTGGCTCTAATTTTCTGTTCATTATCAACATGTTACTTGGGACGCTGTAACATGTGGTTAGTCAATGGAAAGTACAGATAATCTCCTCATTCATGACAAGTTAAATTAAAACAGAGGAAACTGTTGTTTTATGATATCATCATGGGATACAGTAATTTTCAACGCCTTGCTGCTTGTTAAAGGTTCAGTCTGCAGTTTCTGTAGAACATCAGCACTTAGAAAAAATTTCAACAAGCAAAGCATTCTGATCCCTCCCCCTCAGAGCCATATATGGCTCTGCCCCCTTGTGGTCTGTTAAAATTCAAATTCAAGCTCTGTTTTTATTGGCTGATTCAAATTCAAGCTCGGTTTTTATTGGCTGGTTACAAACTTTGTTTTTATTGGCTGGAAAATGGCGGGTCACTTTTTCTTTTTAGAAATGCTTATTTACCACCTGGAGAAGCAAGGGGACAATATTTTTTTTTAGTTTTTTTCAGAGATTACCTCTCTAACATCAATCTAGTGACAGAGTGAAGAAATATGTTAAAAATATATTGTTAGAAAAGTTACATATAGCAGCTTTAATATGTATCCTATTTATTGAATTTCAGTATAATATATGCTTAATGTTTTTCCTTTCTAAAATATGTTTATTTAAGAAAACTGTTAGTTGTGTGGCGAATATTTGCACCCATTTCTTAAAAATAAAATTACAACAGTCATGTTCTTGCTCTCTGTGTGCATGAGTTTTTGTATCAAAAGCATATTGTTGCATGAACCATTAGTTTAAAACTTTCATGATGTAATCATTTTACACACATCTTCAGCTGATCAACCTTTAGGTGGTAACACCATTCAACATAGATGTCACGCCTAATCAACCATATTAAACATAAATGTCTATAACACAGTACATTTTAATTTATTCTGGTAATTGCTGAGAGTCTTCTGCAACACATCATTTGAGAGGTAGCAGAGAGATCTTTAGTATGCAAGGCAGTGTGCAATATACATTCCTTTAGGGAATGTTTTCTTTTTCACTTTGCATCTTGTTGTATTTTTTTGGACACATGGTTGTGTCAAGTTCTTGGCATCATTTCCAAACAATTATTTTTCAAAGCCACATTTATAATGAGCTATCTGGTACATAAAACGTGTGATGCCTTTGCTCCAAACACAAAATGATTTATGTTCCATTAATCGGGGCTTTCTTGTCTGTTCTAAAGGTGGCGGTACAGGCAGCCAGCAGACCATTCTCCATGAGGAGCAGTGGAAGATGCCGGCTCTGCCAGCTCTGCTGCTGTCAATTTATGTTGTTGTCCTGCTGCTGACTATGGCACCACGCTCCTCCAGCCAGGCCAACACCCTCTCCGCCGTCCGGATGGGTGAGTATTGTGACAACTATTCAAACCCTCCAACACCTTCTTTGTGTTTTTGTGCTGTGGAAAGAGCAAACTTCCAAAGTTTTTAAACCTTCTTCTGTCAGAATATAGCAGTTTGAGACCAAACATTGTATTGCCATTAATAATTGGATAAATCTTAGACACAAAAACTTATACTGTATATTTAAGGAAAAGGTCAAATACATACGCCCACATATACTAAATTACAAGAAGTCTTTAATATTTACAACTTACACAATCAACTGGAAGAACAACCTTTAGCAGCTTGTCCATAAAACAATAGATATTCTCCTGGGTGCTTACCGTATTATTTGCTGTATAAGTCGGACCTTTTTGCATAAATTTTCAAGTCCTGCAACTCCTACACCGAAGCGACTAATATACTCCCGTCCCGTCCCACATTTATAACCCAGTTTTTGTCTGAAATCTGACGATTTCATTCATTCTGACATGGAAAATATTGAACACTACCATTTTCAGCTTCTAGAGGGCGCTCAACCAATATGTCAAGCCAAGTATCTCATTAATAAGTACACTATTTTCCGACATACACGTCACATCAGTCCAAATATGTCTAATAAAGTGGGAAAATCCATAAATATGTTGCTTTGTCGTATATGTCGTATAGGTCGCATCTATTATGCATCACCACTGACGTGTCGCATTTGTTACGTGTCACAGCTGACAAGCCAAAAATGTGGGCCAGTGTTGTGCCAAAAATCGATTGGCTGCCAAATGGCGGTTGTGGGAGCATGCACGGGAGGATTTTAACAAGAATTTAACAAGATTAACACTTATAAACAATTATTTGTTTGCTCAGAATTATAGTAAAGGTGTGTCTCAGTCAAGCTTTTACTTAACAAATGCACTTCGATGGTCAAATCAACTGTATTTCAAAAGTATTTGCTGCCTTGGTGCTCCAGGAGAACGCAGAGGGAGGAAATCAGGAAGGAGGAATGCTGCACATTTCTTCAAAATTCAACAATATAAGCACCTAAAACAATTGTTTGTTCAACATTATAGGTGTGTCTCAGTTAAACTTTTACTTAAAGGGGACCACACATGCAAAATTCACTTTTTAATGTTTTTTTTTTTACTCAACTTTGGGTATGTACTTCATAAAAAAACAGTCCTAAGGCCAAAGAAATGCACCCAGTGGTTTATTTACTCTAAGTAGATTTATTTGTCTGTGATAAAAACGGTTCGTTTCTCACTTCCTGCGGTTTGTGACGTCACAAACCGCAGCCACAACCCACCACAACCTGAGTCCAGCCCCTCACCTAGCAACCCCTGGTTAGGCTCAACCCACTTCTGTATTAAACACATGACTGTTGTTTTTCATGATTTCATCTCATCTTTTGTTTATATGTTCTTAATTTCATGTGTACAGCACTTTGTTGCAGCTGTGTTTTTTTAAATGGCTTTATAAATAAAGTATAATTGTTATTTTTATGTTTTAGTTCAATTTTTAGTGTATTTGCGATCGCTCCCAACGCGCAGCCGGCAAAAATTAAACGAGCAGACCCCCGGCGTAGGGACCGGCGGCAACGGGACCCTCTTCTGGCGCGATGGAGCGGAGCTTCAACTGTACAGCCTCGCTGCAGCCTCGCAGCAGCGAGGACCTTCTCCTTACGGATTAATTTACGGGAGACACTTGGTGAACTTTGTGTTGTCTTGACTGGAACAGCGATAACTCCCAAAATCGCCGCGTGCAACGAGCGGAGCTGGCGAACACCGGAAGAGGAACAAGCTAACATTAGCATCGGATTCGGGTGGTCTAATGCTAAAAGGAGCAGCAAATTGCGGCGCGCTCAGACGGGTTTCGGTAAGTTATCTTAAGCTAGCACTAACAGTAAGTCAAATGAGTAATAAAAAAAGAGCTAATTTTAAAACAACAACACATTACAGATACTGGCTGTTACAGAGGGCGTAAACAGATCGTTGAAGGGCGTGGACTTCAGAACTCAGTATCAGAAACCGGTCGTTCAAAACGAAAGTTAAAAATGGCAGAATTAAAAAGGGTATAATTAATTATCTAATAATTATTTTGTGTATTAAAATGAATTAATATTGTCAAGATAGCACACAGACATAACATACAATTTTTAAAGACCTATATGTGGTCCCCTGAATGCACTTCAGTGGTCAAGTCAGCTTAATTTTGCTTGGGGCGATGCAGCAAAATTAAATCTGCTCAAGGTGAGCTGGGTAAAGGTGGCCTGTATGGCAAGCCAATTGTGTCGTTAATAGCCACTTTTTACATATTACATGACACCACGACATGCCATACTACTCTAGTGTCATCTAGCGGCTGAAAATGGTGGTGGTCAATATTTTCAGTCAGAATGAATAAAAACGGTCATAACTCAACCAAATATTGGTTTATAAATATATGGTGGGGGGATTAATACGTGTCTTCAGCCTATAAGTCGCAGGGCATGCAAATTATGCAAAATGCCGTGACTCATAGAACAATTTATTTATTTATTATTAAAGTGGCTATTAATGAGATACTTGATACTTGATATTAATCCACGTTCTTCTCACTCCAGAACTCTTGGAGCAAACATCAGCTGCATTTTGCCTGGGCAGCGTGGCAACATTTGACCATTAAAGTGCATTTATTCAGGAATAGTTCAACCGAGACACACCTTTGCTACAAAGTATAATGCCAAGCAAACAAATAAATGTTTTTAGGCAATCTTGTTAAATTTTGATGAATTGCACAGCGAGTCGTCCCTTTGCGTGCTCCCGCAGCTGCAAATCAATTTTTTTAAATGAAGCTGATTTCACCATTAAAGTGCATTTATTAAGGAAAAGTTAAACTGATACACACTTTAATATAATGTTGAGCAAACAAGTAATTGTTTTTAAAAGTTAATCTTGATAAATTCTTGTTAAAGTCCTCCCGTGCATGCTCCCGCAGCCACCATTTGGCAGCCAATCGATTTTTGGCACAACACCGGCCCACATTTCCGGGTTGTCAGCGGTGACTGATAATAAATATGACCTATACGGCGAAGAGACTTATTTATGTTTTTTTACGGCAGTGCGACAAGTATGGTACTGGTAACTTTTTGAAAACAATGTGATTCAAATCCTCAACATCAGTGAGAAAAAGGCTTTATAATGTTCAAACCTAAATAATCTTTGCATACTGGTCCTAGAGACTATCGGATGCTTTCTGTCCATGTGTTGATTGTTCAAAGCTATTTGGTTGGAAAAGGAGGTATTTTACATTTTATAAAGTAACAAATCATTGTCAGGTGTTGTCGTACCTGCTTCAAAACAGTTTTATGTGGCAATGTCTAAAATGTCCTGAAGCGTGTCAGTCTTTAAGAACTCGAACATAAACTCAGTCATATTCTCCGTGGTAATCTGCTTCTGTTGTACTTGACTTTGACAGTTTTTCTGATAAACTCACTCATGATCTTCAACACCTTTGCCTACATTCTATAAAGCTACTTTGTTCTGCCTCTGGTGTATTTACCTAACCTTTTATCTCTTGTTTTACTTTGACTTTCTGAAGATACTGTGGCGTGTTTCCCATTTTAATTCCTCTCAGACTATCTCTTTGCTTCGTTTGTGTATTTACAACCCCACCGAGGCCACTCCCTTGCTATATCTGCAAACATCTATTTATTCCTCCCACCTCATTTACTTTATGTCCCGGGTTGGATTATTTGTAAGCGCAAACCAACTTCCACCAGAGCTGAATCAAAGAGAATCTCAGTGACTCCCCTCCATTATTCACAGCAGAGCCTTTTGTGCAGCTCCCCTGTCCAGACGACGATTAACATTTGTTAAAGCAAAGGTTTAACGTTGGACCTTTAAGATCAACTCTAAAGACTATTTTTGTCTGTTCTTTACTTGACCTAAAGGCCCAAAGTGAGAAATAAATAAATAAATGATGTCGCTTTTGACTTTCAGAGCTTTAGAAAGACTGTCAGGCACTCGCATACATGCTGCCATGGAAACCGGGTCGCCTGATGGTTTGTAATGGCTCACCTTTCACTCTTCCCTTAATAACGTCTGAGGGCTGCAGACTCACGCAGTTACATCTGACACATGCATACACAGACACAATGGGGCATACATTTCCTTTATGTCATTTCTTTTATGTCAGAAAAGTGGAGTTCCAGTACCAAAAATAAAAAAAAACTGCAAGTTGACCTTCAGAAATGATATAATGGGGGAAAAAAGACAGACTATCACTGTGAGCGGAAATTCACTGACAGGGTGTTTAAAAAGTTCGAAGTATAAATGCAGTCATTTTATAGTGTATGTTGCCCTAAGGTCATGCGACTATGAAAATATTTTCAAAATATATAATTTTTTGAAGAAAACAGGAAAAAAAAAAACGTTTTTTTTGAATTTTTAGGATTTAGTCAATTTTTAGGGATATTTTAAGGGTTTTCTTGCAGTCTGAGTCAATGCCCTTTTAATTTTTTGTTCATTTATTTAATAACACTTTAATCATCCATCCATCCATGCATTTTTTTTATTTTTTTTTACCAGCTTTACCTTTCAGAGCCACAAGAATTGGGGTGCCTCACCACCTGAAAGGCATCCACAAGTCCATTACTGTGACCAAAAAGACAATCACCCACACCTATTGACAACTCAGACTTACCATTTTTGTTTGTTTTTGTTTGTGGGAGGAAACAGAATTAGTCAAAGTCAAAGTCAACTTTATTGTCAAAACTGCAATATGTACAGAACATACACAGGATTGAAATTGCGTTTCTCTCTGTCCCTCGGTGCAACAGTAAACATTTAAACACTAAAACACTAAAACATTTAATAAACATAAGCATAAAATGAAATAATAAAAGTGTAATACTGTCCTGAGTTTTTGCATAGTAGTTTTTGCATAGTAGTAGTATGAAAGTATGAAAAGTTACACCAACACTAAAACACTAAACATTTAATAAACATAAGCATAAAATGAAATAACAAAAGTGTAATACTGTCCTGAGTTTTTTGCATAGTAGTATAAAAGTGTAAAAAGTATATCTATAAAATAAAATGAAAGTTCTGGCATTGACATTTGTAATAGAGTGACAAAGCAGCATATGAAGTTTATGTACACAGTATATGTATGAGGTAGTTGATATTGGTATAGAGGTAAAGTGGCATATGCAATAAGGCTAGTAAAAAAATATATATATATATATATATATATATATATATATATATCAGCAGTAGTGTAGATATAAAAAGTAGTGTAAATGTAAACAGTAGTAATAAATGTAAACAGTAGTATTGAATGAAAACAGTAGTAATAAATGTAAACAGTGAATGTAAACAGTAGTATGACTATAGGCAGTAATGTAATACAAACATTAGTGCAAATATAAGAAGTAATGCAAACTGAATGAGCACATTACCGTGAGTTGAGTGAATAACCCGTTTTGATAACACAGAGTCCAGTGTTAAAATATTTGTTGTGTGGTGGTGTGTGAAAGTGAAATTACTCATAGAAGGGAAAAAAAATAAACACATATGCACAGGGAGAACATGCAAACTTCATACAGAAAGGCCTCAGGACTGAGGCATCATGCCACATTCTCACTGAAAGGTGACAACCATAGTCATTTACTTATCTTATTTTTTTTTTCTAAGTGAAAAGGGCATATCATCAGTCAGACTCTGTCACCAAAAAAAAAATAAAAAAAATAAAAAAATCACTTCAACTGATTTCAGGTGTGTGGATGTTTCCTTTCAGCTCCATTTTTCTCACCTGGTGCTTGGAAATTCAATTTAATTCCACTTCAGTGCTCAGAGGTTTGACCAAAAATTCAAGGTTAATGACTCAGTGGGTGGAAAATGAAAGTGACTGTGTCGAAGTGTTTCAGTAATTGAAGGCCTCCTGTTGTGATGGGAAAGTGCCAGTACTGTAGTCAAATGCCAGTTCCGTTTGTCCCGTGATGGATTCTCGAGGTCGTGTTTACCTGATGTTATGGCCGGTAACCAAAAATTAGATTATAATCCGGAGGTGCTTGTATTCATGAGACCTTTACAGTTGCTGGGTTGCAGAACCAAAAGAAAAACAAACAATATTGCACTTAGAGGTGTTGCATTTTTTTTTTTTACATGAATGTGGTCTAAAGTTATTTTAAGAATACTTCACTAAACAAGAGATGACTGTAGTTTGTTTTATCTGACACTGCCAGTGGAAAGGAAATTATTCAAGAATTTAGGTAAAATTATTTAATCAGAATACACCAGCATTCTGAAAATCTGAGAAAGCTTGACACTAAACTTGAAGAGCATCACAGCTGGACTGTGAGCAAAAAGCAAGTTATGACATCTGGGACCCACACTCTTGCGAAAATAAATAAATAAATTAATTAATAAATACATTGATTAATTAATAAAAGTCAGTGGCAGAAAGTTCAAAACAATCAATGTTTAGTAAATTTTAAACATGAACACAATATGGCATTATTTAAATGAGAGCTCTAAAACTTTTTTTACTGATCTGTATTGATAATGTCTTTCCAGTTGTGTAAGCTGCTGGAGACATCAGTGTACCACCATACCATCAGCGAAGTTGTGCTAGTAATAGGCTGGTCCTTCCCTTCTTTGGTACAGAGGATATGGAGTGTGTGCTTTCCAAAAATAATTTAAAATGACGATTTATTGGGCCACAGAACAGTTTTCCACTTCGTCTCAGTTAATTTTTAAATAACTTTAGCTCAGAGAAGACGGCTGTATTTCTGAATGAGTTTCACAAATGGATTCTGTTTTGTTTGACATAGCTTTAACCTGTATTTCTGGATGGTACAACGAACAGAAATATCCCATGAGTTGTACGAGGGCAATTTTGTTGTGAGGCAATGGTTCTTATCCACTGGTCCATCATGGTAATTATGTGCATCTGCTCACTAGTGCATGTGTACCATCTTTTTAATTAGTCAAAAAGCAAACGTTAGTGAGCCAGGAAATCATTTCCATGCAAACAATATCTCTGGAATCAATCCCTCCACTGTTATGCTCTATTTGCAGATCCAGGCAAAAAAAGTGATAATAGCGCTCCCCATGAACAAGAATCAAAATCCCACACATTAATTATTATTATCTTACAGGCAGCTTTATTGTCATATAGACAAATGACCTAGATTATATTAGAAATGGTACCTATAATTAGAGGGACTTTGGTTTGAAACCTGCAACAAACGGTTGCACTGACTCACATATCAATAGGTATTCCTCCAATTAGCATTCAGAGAAACTAAATGTTTCCTTTTAATCATGACAGTCAATGAGCAGTTCGGTTATGATTGTGATATTATTTCTAAATCTGCTGTCAATTACATTTTTATACTACAAATTAAAGGGATAAATATTCAAATAAGAAACAGAAAATGCCTATAAGATCCTCACAATGTCAACGCTTCAACAAAAATAGTTAAGTTTATAGTGTGGGTGCCTGTGGTAGATCAATAATTAGTGTCTTGTAGTCTTGAGGCTGCAGGTTTGAGCCCAGATTGTGTCAGGAAGGACATCCAGCATATAATAATTGCCAAAACTTTTGTGCAAGTTTGATCACTGTGGCATCCCCGCAGAACAAAAGAGCCCAAAGAAAAAAACAAATTCACTGTGCAACAATGATCAGTAACAGATTAGCAAACAAGACCAGTGAGTTTAACATTCTCTTTTCATACATTTCAAATGAGCTGCAAGAAATGCGATGTGTACAGTTATTGCTACTTAATTTATACTTAATTAAAAAGTCTGCTTTCTTCTTTCCTTTGTAAGCAGAATGGGAGGATTGGCAGAATTTTTTTTTTTAAATACATGTAATTAACATAATATCTAACGAAAAGCTGTTGTTTCCACCTGGTTATGCATCACCCAGTCCTTCAGATCATAAAAGCATGGGAAGAACCCAAGAGACATCACACAGATACTTCATATTATGTCAGAATTAAAATCCAGTCTGGAGCGTAAATATTTTGTATTACAGTAACGGATGTTTAATATTCAGCAGTGTCAATGTCCTTCAACTACATGACAAAATACTATGAATTACTAGACTTATTTCAGCATGTGCTGTAAGTTGTTCCAACAGAATCATTACCTTTTGTCCATCATTGAATATCTCTGAACCCCAGATGAGATGGTGTTTAAAGGGCAATTTGTCACCACAGGATTGATTTATTCCATGAAAACAAACTTAGAAGGGCATTATTCTGTTTGGTCTGCTTTTATTTATTGAGTTATGGAGTCGGTGTGAGTTTTAAAAGGAAAAATATTTCACATTTGGGAGATAAACCCTAATTGAACCCAATATCTCATGTATGCCAACTGTTGCCACTATCTCAGTGCCAACAGGCAGAAATAGAACAGACCACACAAATATGAGTTTAAATAATACGTCTCATGCATATTTCCCCCCAAGGGATGCAGTTTTTTTGTAACGTCTGAAAATGTTTGTATAAGTACAATAAAATCCGTACCAAAACCACCTTATAAGACCAGTTTTAGTTTTCTCTGTTGATTATAGGGGGAAGAGTGACATTTAACTCCATGTCACCTTTTGAGTTTTATAGTTATAGCTGATTATAAATAGACAATTCCCTCTTTCTTTTCTTTTAAGAAACAGGCTATAATTTCCAGGCATACTGTTTATAACAACACAGATAATCAAATGCAGACAAATCATTTAAACTCTAAGAAAATATACAGCTTGACTGTCAAACACTTATTTTATTTTATTTATGTAATTCAGCATTTGATACAGCTGTGATCTGTTTTTGGAAACAATCTTTTGCATGTGGCTAAACCAAATCTGACCAAATTTAAGATATAAAACAAAAGTCTGCAATGACAAATGTTAAGCTATGTAACAACATTTTGTGCAAAATGTATACCAGTTTCACTGATGTTGGGATTTATTTATTACACAGTGGCTAAATAATTAGAGATTTATTTGCTTGTATTGCTTTTTGAGTTTCCAAAGGCCCGTAAAAAAAAATATATATATATATATACTGTACTTTCCGCGGTACACGTCGCATCACTGTAGAAGTCGCATTAGTCCAAATGTCTAATAAAGTGGAAAAACATCAATAAGTCACTTTGCCATATAAGTCACATCTATTATGCATCTTCGCTGATACATCGCATTTGTTTTGCGTCACCGCTGACCACCCGGAAATGTGTAAGGTGTTGAGCCAAAAGTTAAATGACTGCCAAATGATGTCCATGGGAGCACGCACGAGAGGACCTTAACAAGAATTTAACAAGATGAACACTTAAGAACAGTTATTTTTTGCTCAAAAGTATACACACTGCCCCACTGTATGTCGCATCAGTCCAAATATATCTAATAAAGTGGAAAAAACATAAATAAGTCATTTTGCCATATTGGTCACATCTTTTATGCATCACTGTGGACGAACTGGAAATGTTCGCTGGTGTCAAGCCAAAAATTTATTGACTGCCAAATGATGGCCGTGGGAGCACGCACGGGAGGACTTTAGCAAGAATTTAACAAGATCAACACTTAAAAACAATTATTTTTTTGCTCAAGAGTATACCAAAGGTGTGTCTCAGTTGAAGTTTTCCTTAATAAATGCACTTTAATGATCAAATCAGCTGCATTTCACTTGGGTGGTGCGGCAAAATGCAACTGATTTGGCGGTTGCTCCAGGAGTTCCAGAGCGAGAAGAAGATGGCTCTCTATGGCAAGCCAAGGGTCTCCTCAATAGCCACTTTTACTTATTAATGAGTCATTTGGCTTGCCACATTACTTGAACATCCTCTAGTGGCTGAAAATGGTAGTGTTCAATATTTTCCATATCAGAATGAATGAAATTATCAGATCTCAGCCCAAAAATTGGGTTATAAATATGGGGAGAAAAAAACACAACATAAATGCGTTGCTTTGCTGTATAGGTCATAGAGCATGCTAATTTATGTAAAAAGGTGCGACTTAAACAACGAAAAGTACAGTGTATCCAAGAGAGTCATTTTGGATATGATCTTTGTTTCAATATTTGGTATTAAGTTCCTATAATTGTCTTTCCAGCAACAACAACAAAGTGATTTGGATTTGTGCTGAGACACAATCCACTGACGCTCATTGAGAACCAACGTCCTTCTCTTTTTAAGGCACTTCTCATGATATTTTGACGTTTATAGCAAAGCAAAAAGCAATAGGATGAAAAATGTACTTCCAGTTCAAAATACAATAAACACACCATGAGCTGAAGTAGAACAAACATCATTATGTTGTCTTGGGATTTAATAAAAAGTCCATGTCCTGCTAAGATGTGCAAATGAAGTGTGTTTCAAGGTTCCAAGTTTCTTGCTGACAGGAATGCTTCCAAGTCCTGACAAAACTACCCTGAAGCCACTGCTAGATAGCTGCTTGCAAACAGATCCACATTCAGTTTTCACCAGGAAGGTTTCAAACTCAGAGAGAAAATAATGAAGACAAAGAAATGACAGCCCAGATGTCAGTGTCCACGTCTGTCTACTGCAAGGCCATCTGATCCTTTGGGGAGTTACTCTCCCACAGTATCACATTTCTCCAAGTAAACCAAACTATTTGTCAAAAGAGGTGGACAAAATCAATACGTCTGTAAAAAACATAGTTTCACTTTGAGTAACACAAGTGTGAAGTTGTGCACTCTGAAAGGCCACTGTCCACAAGAGGATTGCACTGCGATCCCAACTGCAAATCAGCGGTGCAATTTATTTATTTATTTCACTTTTCTTTTTGTCTTGTCTCATTGAATTGTTCCTGTGGCCTCCAGATCCCGGACTTCCACTCTCACAACAAATGCTGTCAACTACATTAGAGGTTGTATGTGACAATAAAATCAGCTAGTCAATTTTTAGTGATGGTACTCAAGTTTTAACACAAAATGTATCTGCAGAGCCTCTTTTGGTTTCATCAAAGGGATTTAATCATTGTGTCTCAAGTTAAACTCAGAGTGAATCACATTGACTTGATATAGAGTGCAGTCTTGTTTAATAAATACAACATGGCATTTCTGTACCACAGAACAAGAAGATAGGAGTAAAGACATTTTGTTAACCAGGAAGAAAGTGCATTTGAAATATGATTTTCAAATTAAATTTGAATAAATCCTGTTTGAGTCCACACAGAAGAAAGGCAAATAAAGTGGATGGAATAAAACAAAAAAAGGGGTTAATAATAAACAGCAACAAATAGGAAAAATAAATATTAATAAATGCATGGAGGAAACAATTCAATTCAGTTTATTTATATAGCGCCAAATCACAACAGAAGTTCTCTCAGGGCACTGAACAGAATAAAAAAATAGGTTGACACCATTGATCTGAGGCACAGACTGCTTTGAGTTTAACTCCATCACAGAACTCTCATTGTGAGCAAGCATGAAGGGGACAGTGGAAAGGAAAAAACTCCCTCATGAGGAAGAAACCAGGTAGTAGTAGACAGGTATTAGCAAAACCAGGCTCAGGACAAGCGTCCATCTGCTTCGACGGGCTGGGTTTGGTAGGAACAGATACACAATGGCAGGTCAAGAATCACATGTTAAGATATAAATATTGTTAAATGAAAACTATTAAATGTTAACAATTTATTGAAGGCAATTAGGTCCTTTTGTCCTCCAGTATTCTAAGCCTATAGCAGCATAAAAAGCCAACCCTAATTATAGGATTTACCAAAAGGAAAGTATTGAGCCCAGTCTTAAAACTGGACAATGTGTCAGCCTCATGGCCAGAAACTGGAAGTTGATTCCACAAGAGAGGAGCCTGAGAACTGAAAGATCTTCCTCCCATTCTGCTTTTAGAAACTCTAGGAACCGCAAGTAAGCCTGCAGTCTCAGAGCGGAGTGCTCTGTTGAGAAAATATGGAACGATAAGATCTTTGATAACTTTACCTAATGGAAACATATATAAGGTAAAGAGTATTGGTCCAAGCACTGAACCATGAGGAACTCCATGACTAACTTTCTCTTAAGAAGAAGATTCATTATTTACATTTACAAATTGGAATCTATTAATTAAGAGATGAAAGACCAAATGTATTATTTTGTTTCTTCAATTACTCTCATTCGTTTGGCACATTCATTTTCTAACTCTCATTTTGGCAAATCCTGCTTTTTACACTAAACACAAACAAAATAGAGTATTTTAGACATTTTCTTCCCTTTGTGATATCGATAGTAAGTAGGGACACAGTAGTTCAAGTTCAATACATTTTATCGTCATTGGCATTTTAAACCCTTCTTACACTTTTGCAATATTCTAAACAATGTTTCTAAATTCTAAATGCTCTAAAAGAGCACAGCATGTCATGATCTCAACTATCTCTGCCTCCAGCAGATCTCTGCCACCTGACGGTGCTCTCGGCCACGCCCACTTCTCTGCTGCAGAGCGGAGATCCTTACAGGCTGCATGAAGAATCTTCTCCTGCAGCTGTGGGCTGCACACAATTGCTGCAGATGCTAAATAATTTTAAATACAGGTAGTCCTCGACTTACGATGGAGATCCGTTCCTACGCTGCGTCGTAAACCGAATTTTGACGTAAATCAGAACATACGTACATACTGAACCATATACGTACAGTACTGTATTTTACCAAGCACTTTGCCTATCCTAACACAGTACCCTACATAATTATCAAAAAACACATACATTTGGGAGCCATAGTGAACCGAAAAAATAGTTAATTTCCTACTGGTATGCAGGTGAAGCCTTTCCTCCGTCCCTCCTCTGTATTCTTTATTGCGTTTACGTCGTAAAACTGCCGTCCAGCTCGGTCCATCCTCCATATTCGTTTACGACGTAAAACCGCGTTCACTGTACAGCACATGTGTCAAACTCCTGGCCCGCGGGCCAGATGTGGCCCGCCATGTCATTTTATCTGGCCCGCGAGAGCTTAATTAAAAAGTTTTGAGTGTCTAAAAATTAATACGAGCGAGTTTTGACCAAAAACTACATTTCCCACAATGCCTTTCGACTACGGCAGCCCCACTATGCCTTTCGACAATGGTTTTCCCACAATGCCTTTCGACTACGGTAGCCGAGGCAGTGTTTCTACCTTCATGCCAACGAGTGGAATTGAGATATAAATAATGATCCCAACATGTCCAGAAAGAGAAAAGTTGATGCAGACGGAAGTTTCAAGAAAGATGGGAAGGCGAATACTTGTTTGTGCTTCCAGGAGAAAGACCGGTATGTCTTTTGTGTTACGAGGCGGTGTCGGTTTTGAAACCAAACACGGAGCTAAGTACGCTAAAGCTAGCCTTCAAGAAAAGCAACACATTCTGCCAAGAATTAAAAGGCAAACTGCAGTCGCAGCAGAGTTTGTTCATGAAACCCACAGCCAAAAACGAGGCTGCAGTGAAAGCTAGCTTCAAAGTGGCTGTGTGACTTTGCTGTGTTGTGCGACATAACCGACCATCTCGCCCAGCTGAATCAGAAGCTGCAGGGACGCAAACAAGTCATCACGCAGATGTCCGACGCGATCACGGCTTTCCTGCGAAAATTGGACTTATGGATGTGGCAAGTGAAACAGGACAATCTTGTCCACTTTCCTGTTTGTCAGGTTAGCATTTTCTTAAAATTTAATTCAAATATATCCTGATGCATTCTCAATAATCCAGGTAGAAAAATCTAAAAAAGCTAAGTGTGGTCCTCTGGACATTCAAAAAAACAAAACAAAAAACAGGTGATTATTTCAGCCACCTAAAATAATATGTTCCCCTTCCTTGGATGGTTTCTTTTCACAAAGATGGCCTCTTTTACTCGTCTCTCAAACCATTGTTCCTCTCTATCAAGGATGTGAACATCTTCATCCCTGAAAGATGAAGTTTTGTTTTGTTTTTTAAATGTCCAGAGGACCAGACTTAGCTTTTTTAGATTAATTAAAATATAATAAAATGTAATTCAACAAAGAAGAAGAACATTTCAACTGTGTGCAATTTAATGATTGTGCTTGCATTTTGTTTTGTGTTTATCATTTTCAGAACATGATCAATCATAGAGAGAGAATCCACTTGGTGTGTTCACGGACAGGCAGCATCTCCTCATCAAAGACTAACCAAACAACTTGAGTACGGTAATATAGTTGTGAACTGAGTCAACCTTTATTTTGGTATGTGTATGCACACAAATTGTTGTCATTCACAGTTGGATGCAAGGCTGTGTGTAGCCTTTTTGGGTGAGATGCTACATGTGTCATACATGTTCTTTGCAGCTCAGTTTTATGTTTTTTTTTAATTAACTTGGACAATTTCATCCTTCATTAATGGAGTTATGTGGGTTTTCATAAGCTGACAAATTTTAAAAGGATTTATGTTAGAGCAACAAGCAAACAGATGTTTTCTATGCAACTGTAATTGTCAGTTGAATAAGTTATAATAAATGAGTTATTCAACATTAAGGAGTACGGTAGTTACATTTATTTTACATTACATTAGATTACATTTAGTTACATTTATAAGTTACATCTGGCCCTTCAAGGACAGCCATTATGCCGATGTGGCCCTCGGTGAAAATGAGTTTGACACCCCTGCTGTACAGTGTTGTTTTGGTTTGTTTTTTGAATGTCCAGAGGACCAGACTTAGCTTTTTTAGAGAGTACAGAGCAGAATTCCTCCACAGCTGCGTTTAAAACGTAAAACCGGAAACTGCGTAACTCGGCTTTTCAAAATACATTTTCAAAATTTTTATTTTTATTTTTTATGGGCGATGCGTCGTAACCGCGAAACGTCGTAACTCAAGACCGTCGTAAGTCGAGGACTACCTGTAATCTATTTTAAATTTTAAAAGCCATGCTGATCATGTGACTCATCCATCAATTAGCCAGTTGTGTGTCAGGTACAATCTTACTTTGAAAAACCGCGATAGAGCTAGTCTGCCAAAGTTGAACTGTGAAGTAGTGAGGGACTACTGAGAGTGTTTGAACCGGAGTGTATGGCCATTTACTGGTTTAAAAAAAAGCAGCTCAAAGTTAAAAAGTCTCCAGTTGGGTTGAAATCAGACGCGGTCCGTGGCATATGCGAACTGTGCGGCCGCACATGGCACCATCCAGCAGGGGGCGGCATAAGAGGAGACCCCGCTCCTCGTTTTTAATCTATTTAAATCTTTTACAACTTTTGTTTTTAACAACATAACACAGAACACTACCGCGCTGCTCCTGGGCCGCCCCACCCTTAATTTATTCACATGTCCTCAGTTTAATCACCACAGCAGCTGCTGGGTGCATTTCCTCAACCCAGGTCGTCCGCCCCCCCTCCACTTTCAGTTTCGTTTTTACGGAGGTGACACTACGTGCGGTCAGTGGAAAGATGGAAGAGAGGAAGAGTGAAGAGAAAGATTAAAAAGAGAGAGGCTCTGGAAACAGACACAGCTAAATGTGCAAACATTGACACATTTTTCACTCAAACAGCTGCAGTTTGTTAATGAGAGATCAAACAGGTAAGACATGCTGTTGAATTTTGCTGCAAAACACCGTTCAAGTTAATTATCAAGTCAATGAATTTTGTGGTGTGTAGCATTGTGACATAACATACTGTTAAATAATTTAAATAATATTATATGAGTCTGGATGAAGACCTGCTCTGTATGAAAAGTGCCCTGAAATGTTAGTTAATGAAACTGGCCTGAATTGATCATAAGTCTTTGTAAAAAGGGGAGATTTGTGCAGTTATGACAATTTTTTTAATGTGATTTAGTGTCAGGAGTGATGAGGGGATTGTTCCTGTCAGTATGAAGGAACAGGTGAGCTGTTCTAACTCTGTGTGAACAAACAAGCATTAGTTCCAATATACAGTAAACACTTTCTAAGAGAGTCAGAGAGAGAGAGAGAGTCAGGGAGTCTTTATTGTCATTTGCACCGCATGTGGTACATGTGATGAAAACGAGATGTATAGGTCGCACCTTTTTATGGTTTTTTCAAGGCCTGCGACCTATACACAGGTGCGACCTATATATGGCTTGTTATCACTTTCGGTGAAACAATTTTTTTAATCCAGCTCATTTCACAATTACGTTCATTTATTAAGGAAAAGTTCAGCTCAGACATATATTTGCTATAATTTTTATCAAACAAATAATTGTTTTTAAGTGTTAATCTTCTTAAAAGCCTTGCTGTGCGCTCCTGTGGCAGACATTTGCAGCAGAGCTAAACGTAGGTGCGACCTATACACCAGTGCGACCTATCTAGGGATTTTTCCAATCTATTGGTGATAATTGGACAATGCGACCTATACACAGTGCGACCTATACACCAGAAAATACTGTATGTACACGGGGTCCCAGTTACATCCAACAACAAATGCAAGAGAAAAACAGTAATAACATCTAGAATTAACTAAGAGAAACATCAACTAGTAATACACTAAGCCCTAATGTAGTGGAAAAACATCATTATAAACAGCAGCACGAACATGAGTCTGTATGAGCAGATGGTCACAGATGAACACAGCAACAAGAAAACAGATCAGCATCAGCATGATGTGATATTTTGCAGTGTTTATTCTTATTATTTATTTATTCATGAAACAAAATGAAATGAAATTTATTCATTCTAAACGACAGTAGTGACATTATTATCATTAAAAGTAAGATAATAAATACATAAAGCAATGAAAGGGAATAGTATGAAAGTAATAAAGTGGGGCGGCCGTGGTGTAGTGGTAATGGCAGTCGACCCCTGATCGGAAGGTTGGAGGTTCGAATCCCGCATCCGCCCACAATGTGTCGTTGTGTCCCTGGGCAAGACACTTAATCCCGAGTTGCTCCAGGTAGGTCTGGATGGCGCCTTGCAAGGCAGGCTACCACTGCCGGTGTATGAATGTCTGAATGAATGGGTGGATGGCTGGTATTGTAAAGCGCTTTGGGGCTCCTCACAGGGTGCTAGAAAGCGCTATATAAATAAGCTCCATTTACCATTTAATATGAAATAAGCCTGCATATTTTACCATTGAAAATATATTAATTGGTCAAGTCAAAATGTGTTTTCCACATCAAATGTGCTAAATCTTTACAGATAATTGTTCTGAT
>JBBPBX010005741.1:60273-70901 GCA_038048925.1 Garcialebias charrua | reverse complement strand
ATTGCCAAGGATAGCCAGCCACCTGCTCGGGGCTTTATGGGTCATTTGCTTGCATCAAAACCAAATGACATTTTGGCAATTGACTTTACGTTGTTGGAACCAACTTCCTCGGGGTTAGAGAGTGTATTGGTGATGACTGATGTTTTTTCCAAATACACGTTGGCTATCCCAACTAGAGATCAGCGCGCCTCTACGGTGGCACAGGTCTTGGTTACGGAGTGGTTTTCAAAATTTGGAGTACCAGCACGCATCCATTCAGACCAGGGCCGCAATTTTGAAAGCACTCTGATCCAACAGCTTTGTAGCCTGTATGGTATCACTAAATCTCGTACCACGCCTTACCATCCAGCTGGTAATGGGCAATGTGAACGTTTCAATAGGACGCTTCACAATTTGTTGAGAACCTTGCCCCCGTCCCGGAAACGAGACTGGAGTGCTTGCTTGCCCCAGTTGCTTTATGCTTATAACACCACTCCTCACCAATCAACGGGCGAGTCACCATTTTTCTTAATATTCGGCCAAGAACCACTCCTTCCAGTAGATTTTCTGTTGGGAAGAGTTCAAAAACCTGTTGCAGGAACCATTCATGAGTGGGTCGAAGAACATCAGACTCGTTTGCAAATAGCATTTGAGGGTGCTAGACAAAAATTGAGGGCTTCTGCAGAACGCAGAAAAGCTCATCATGATATGAACATCACAGAAACTCCTCTTCAGGAGGGCCAGCTTGTGTTGATCCGAAACTTGGGGACGAGGGGTCGTAAGAAAACTCAAGATTTGTGGAGTTCAGTGACTCATATAGTTAAGCAAGTCCCAAGAGAGGGTGGTGTAGTGTATTCAGTGGCACCAGTTCATGAACCGGCCAGGTTAAGAAGGGTGCATCGCTCATTGCTAAAGGCCTGGATTGGTGCTGATGTACCTAATCCAGTTTCTGTTGAGGGTGCATCTGCTGAGCATGGCTCTGGTTCAGATGACGGAGCATCTTTTGGGCATTGCTCTGTTCCAGATGACGAGTTTTTAGAGGATGATTTGTTCTTGAGGCCAAGAAAGAGCACCACAGATGCCATCTTTGCTTTGAGGATGTTGATAGAGAAGTACAGAGAGGGTCAGAAAGAACTCCATTGTGTGTTTGTGGATTTAGAAAAAGCATATGACAGGGTACCAAGAGAAGAGGTGTGGTATTGCATGAGGAAATCTGGAGTGGCAGAAAAGTATGTTAGACTGGTACAGGACATGTATGAGGACAGCAGGACAGTGGTGAGATGTGCTGTGGGTGTGACAGATACCTTCAAGGTGGAGGTGGGATTGCATCAAGGATCGGCTCTGAGCCCCTTCTTGTTTGCTCTGGTGATGGACCGACTAACAGATGAGGTCAGGCAGGAATCCCCATGGACTATGATGTTTGCAGATGACATTGTGATCTGTGGTGAGAACAGGGAACAAGTGGAAGAGAACTTGGAGAGGTGGAGGTATGCTCTTGAAAGAAGAGGAATGAAAGTCAGTCGTAGTAAGACAGAGTACATGTGTGTGAATGAGAGGGAGGCCAGTGGAACAGTGAGGCTACAAGGAGCAGAGGTCACAAAGGTGCAGGACTTCAAGTACTTGGGGTCCACTGTACAGGAAAATGGGGAATGTGGTAAAGAGGTGAAAAAGAGAGTCCAGGCAGGATGGAGTGGATGGAGAAAAGTTTCAGGAGTGATTTGTGACAAAAAGGTGTCAGCAAAGGTCAAAGGAAAAGTTTACAAGACAGTGGTGAGACCAGCTATGTTGTATGGTCTGGAGACAGTGGCATTGACAAAAAGACAGGAGAAAGAACTGGAAGTGGCAGAAATGAAGATGCTGAGGTTCTCCTTAGGAGTGACAAGGATGGATAAGATCAGGAATGAGATCATCAGAGGTACAGCACATGTTAAACAACTGGGAGATAAAGTTAGGGAGGCCAGACTGAGATGGTTTGGACATGTCCAGAGGAGGGACAGTGGGTATATTGGTAGAAGGATGTTAGAAATGCAGCTGCCAGGAAAAAGACAAAGAGGGAGACCAAAGAGGAGATATATGGATGCAGTTAGAGAGGACATGAAGGTAGTTGGAGTGAGGACAGAGGATGCAGAGGACAGAGTGAGGTGGAGGAGGATGACTCGCTGTGGCGACCCCTGAAAAGGGAAAAGCCGAAAGAAGAAGAAGAAGAAGAAGAAGATTTGTTCTTGAGGCCAAGTCCTCGGGAGCAGGTACCACCTGCCCCGCCTGCTGCTGTGGTTTTTGATGCTGTTCCTGGGGTTTCAGGACTTGCCGTGGCTCCTTCTGGCGTGACCGTGAATCAACCTACCTCACTACCAGTTGTACCAGCAGCAGAGTCTGGTTCCAGTGAGGTGTCTGTGCGTAAATCAACACGATCAACTGCTGGCCAGCATCATAACCCCCATCATCTCCCAAGGCCAGCAGTAAGACAAACACCTTCATCTAAGACCATGACCGCTGTATTTCGACCCTGGTGTTAAATTAGATCATCGTCGGGGCGTCGATGCAGTTTGGGGGGGTGGATGTGGCAATGTGCCCCGTAGGCCTTGAACGCACCATAGGTGCTGAGATGTGATTGGGTCTGGTGCTGGCTGCCTGTGTATAAAGGGCCCTCCCTCATTGGCTGACCTCATGATTCTTCTTCCGGTTCAGACGGTAGCGTTTGTGGCGTGGTACGCCAGGTAATACATGCACGCTCTGATAGTGCGTCTAAGGAAGCTATATCGCTGATCTATCGTCTCACAGCGGTGGTGAGTAAAAGCCCTAGTTTCCTTCCTTCGTTTTTTAAATGCTTTTAGATTTTAATTTTAATATTTATTTTTTAAGGACGTATATTGCTGACCTATCGTCTCACAGCGGTGGTGAGTAAAGCCTTAGTTTTCTTCTCTTGTTTTTAAACGCTTTTAGATTTTAATTCTAATTTATTTTGTTAGCTGCTGCTGTTTGTCCTTGACCGTTTGTTTACCTGCGGTGCGGGTTGTCCTGACTGGCGTTTCACCTGGCTGGTCCGTGGGCTGTCATCTTGTCGTCCTGGCGCTGGTTTGATGCACGTTGTTCCGGCCGGCGTAGGGCTGGCTGTACGTCCTGCGTGGCTGATCGAGGCCAACTGAGATTCAGCCCGGACTAATCGTCCTGGTGCCGGCGTGAGTGGCGTTTCATGTGACGCTGTAGTTCTTCCAGGACTCTTTGGACAGCTGCGGCCTGATTAACAGAACATCTCCCAGGCGGTGGACGATTTGCCTATGAGGTTTCCCTTTTGTTTTTAGAATATGGTATTTAATTGCACTTTTATTGTTGCCTGGAGTTATAACTGCCATTTTAACTGTGTATTTTAAATTTAGGATTTTTTTATTGTTGCCTGGAGTTATAACTGCCCTTTTAACTGTGTATTTTAAATTTAGGATTTTTTTATTGTTGCCTGGAGTTATAACTGCCCTTTTAACTGTGTATTTTAAATTTAGGATTTTTTATTAAACAAATAATTGTGCAATCTATTGGTGTTCGTGTGAAGTGTCTCCTGCCTCAGCTGCAACACCGTGTGCCTCAAGGTTAACTGTTTTGGGTGAAAGTAATTTTAACCAATTTTATTATTTAATAATAATAATAATATAAACTTCACCTTAATTTTAAACCACACCCGCCCCGGCTACATACGGTACAGTAAACTCGTTTGACAGAGAAAATATTTTTTTAAAGATCAAGGGAATGGAGGTTGAAACTATGAGCAAAGTAAACTTTGTAAACCAAAGAAGGAATTTCACTTAATAATCTGCCTACCATTTATACCTGGATTGTATCTGCGATTTTTGACCCAATCTGAATTTTCAGTCGGGCTGGGGGCTTGGGCCTTTTGGCCCAAGCCCCCAGCTGCAGCTCTAATCCAGGTATAAATCCAACTACAGGTAGTCCCCGACTTACGAGCGAGTTCCGTTACAACGAGTTGCTCGTAAAGCGAAAATTCGTAACTTGGAACGGCCGCCACGTGTCTCGTAAGTCCGGAATTTCGCTCGTAAGTTGGAACGGTTTTGCTAGCGCGACTACAAACACTCGTTTTTCATCGAAAAACTGCTTACGAGTGCATAAAAATGATCGGAAACGTGTGTCCACATGTTTAGCTAACGAACTGTGGTGAAAAAACACAGAAAAATTCTGTATTTTTTGCGTTTTTTCCAAAAATTCGCCAGCTCGTAAGTCCGGAACCTCGTAGGTCAGAGCGCTCGTAAGTCGGGGACTACCTGTATGTTCAGTCAGGTCATCTGAAAAGTTTCTTTTGTTGCTGAGACTTTTGGTCCATCATCTGAAGGACTTCTTCAGTCAGAGGAGCCCACCAAACCAAACTGAATCCCACAAACAGCTAACTACTAGAGAGGAAAAACTCATATTGCTGGTGATAAGATGGCTTCCGGGGTCCACCTTCTCCCCCATTAATTGCTCTGAGATAGCAATGCCAAAGTGGTTCAAAACAGCCAAGTTCATGCTCAATTATCCAGGTAAAAATCCACAAAATTTCAGTCAGGCCATTTGGATGGATTCTTTGTTTGATTAACACGTTTCATCTTTCATCCAAAGTACTTGTATCAGAGAAGTAAGCTATCATACAAACTTATTCATAGAAAAAGCATACTCCATAGTGGAAAAAACTGTGCTAGTTCCAAGACCACCATCATCCCTGTCCCAAAGAAGGCAACGCCCGCATGCCTCAATGACTATCGCCCAGTAGCACTCACCCCCATCCTGATGAAGTGCTTTGAACGGCTAGTCATGAAAAGCATCACATCTGTCCTCCCTGCCTCCCTGGATCCCTTCCAATTTGCATACCGACCTAATCGCTCAACCGACGATGCCATCTCCTCTGCCCTTCACACAGCTCTCACACATCTGGACACGAAGGACTCCTATGTTAGAATGCTGTTCATTGACTTCAGCTCAGCATTCAACACCATCATCCCCCAACAGCTCATCCTTAAACTGGACAGTCTGGGGCTGAACACCTCAATGTGTAACTGGCTGCTAGACTTCCTGACCGGGAGACCACAGACAGTGCGGGTCGGGAGTAACACATCTAGCACCATCACATTGAACACAGGGGCCCCACAAGGATGTGTGCTGAGCCCCCTTCTATTCACCCTGCTAACACACGACTGCACACCATCGTACAGCTCCAACCACTTCATCAAGTTTGCGGACGACACAACAGTGGTGGGTCTCATCAGCAACAACGATGAGACGGACTACAGGAACGAGGTGAGCCGCCTGGCCTTGTGGTGCGGACACAACAATCTCACTCTCAACGTGGAGAAGACAAAGGAGATTGTTGTGGACTTCAGGAAGAGGGATGCCCAACATGCCCCTCTGACCATCAACAGCACCGCAGTGGAGAGAGTAGACAGCACCAAGTTCCTGGGAGTGCACGTCTCAAAGGACCTGTCCTGGAGCAGGAACACTGCAGCACTGGCAAAGAAGGCTCACCAGCGTCTCTACTTTCTCCGCAAGCTGAAAAGGGCTGGAGCTTCAACCCCCATCATGAGCACCTTCTACAGAGGTGCCATAGAAAGTGTCCTGACCAGCTGCATCACTGTGTGGTTTGGTGCATGTACTGCATCCTGCCGCAAGAGCCTCCAGCGCATTGTGAGAGCAGCTGAGAAGATCGTGGGCACCTCCTTGCCCTCACTGCAGGACTTACACAGCAAACGCCTCACTCGGAAAGCCCACTGCATGGCAGGTGATCCCACACACCCACTACACAGCTGCTTTAGACTGCTGCCATCAGGGAGGAGACTGAGGAGTCTCCAGGCTCGAACCAGCAGACTGAGAGACAGCTCTGTTCATCAGGCAGTCAGGATGCTAAACACTCTGCCTGCTCTGCCCCCCCTCCCATTTGAACTGCCTTAACACTAAAACTTTCTCACACATTACCACACAACACAAAGATTTTAACACTGGACTCTGTGTCATCAAACGGGTTATTCACTAAACTCTCGGTCATGTGCTCATACAGTTTGCACTACTTCTCATACTTGCACTAATGTTTGTATTACATCACTGCCTATAGTCATAATACTGTTTACATTCTCTGTTTACATTTATTAATACTGTTTACTTTTATTACTACTGCTTACATTTAATTACTACTGTTTACATTTACAGTACACTACTCTAATATCTACACCACTGCTGATACATATACAGTGTGCTCTGAACGGTCTTATTTAGGGATGCCCAATGTGCCTTACTGCATATGCCACTTTTTGCCTCTATAACAACATCAACTACTACCTCATACATATACTGTGCACATTAACTCATACGCTGCTTTGCCACTTTGCAAATGTCAATGCTAGAAACCTTTAGTTTATTTTAGTTATACTTTTTATACTCTTTTTTTATACTAGTATGCAAAAACTCAGGACAGTATTATGTTCATTAAATGTTTAATGTTTTAGTTTTAGAGTTGGTGTAAATTTTCATACTCTTATACCACTATGCAAAAACTCAGGACAGTGTTAGTTTTACTATTTTATGCTTATGTCTATTATTATATGTTTCAGTGTTTCAATGTTTAGATGTTTACTGTTGCACCGAGGGACTGAGAGAAACGCAATTTCGGTCCTGTGTATGTCCTGTACAGTACATATTGCAGATCTGACAATAAAGTTTACTTTGACTTTGAAGATGGTCTACGGCAGTGGTTTCTAAACTGCGGCCCGCGGGCCGGATACGGCCCTCCGCCACATTTGGTCCGGCCCCCAGAACAATACCAGAGAACATTTAGATTTTTTTTCCATGTGTATTTGTATTTGATAATAAAGTTGGACGTTTGCAATAAAATGTTCCTTAGTTATGAACTATTTTGAACTATTGTTCCACATTTAATTTATTGTGTCAACGTTTGGGGAAAAACCCTGACACATCCAAAACGTGACATTCTGTTCCACCCTTTTGCGGTCTGTGCCCCTATCTGGCAACCCTCAGAAAAAAAATCCTAAACCCGCCCCTCTCAAAGACAGAACTGAATAATGGTGAAAAGATTAGGTAAGAGAAAAATAGATTCAGAATGCAGGGCATTTAAGCTGCAGTGGACAAATGATTATTTTTTTGTTCAATGCAAAGAAAAGGCTGTCCGTCTCATCTGTAAAGAGGCGGTGGCGGTATTCAAAGAATACAATCTGTGGCGACACTATGAATCCTGTCACAAAGACAAGTATGATAGCTTGCGTGGCCTAACATGCTAACGCGGAGGGGCTAACGCTAATGCGCGCAGCCTTTTGGATGGACACCACGGAGAAACGGCTCCCAGTAAGTTATTCACTACTAATTAACAATTTATTAATGTTCCAACATCTGTGAAGAACCCAGAGAGGGTTATTTGATTGTGTTTTCTGGAAAACAAAACATTTTTACATTTAGGCACTCCTGCAATCGTCACACTTTTTCCTGTTATAAACTGACTCCGGCCCCCCACCAGAGAAGGGAAAAGTTATGTGGCCCTCACAGGAAAAAGTTTGGGGACCCCTGGTCTACGGGAACCCCCTCTTCTCCATCAACTCCTTTGAGACAGTCATGCCAAAGTGGTTCAAAACACCACAATTCAGGCTCAATAATCCAGGTAAAAATCCAAAAATGTAGTCAAGTCATCTGGTTGGTTTCATTTTTTGTTGAGACATTTCGTCCTTCATCTAAACGACTTCTTCAAGCAGAGGAGCTAGCAACCATAAAACCGATTCACATAAACAACATAGTCCATACTGGGGAAAGAAAACTATATGCTGGGGCAAAGATGTCTTCCGGAACCCACTCTCTCTCTCGTCAACGCCTCTGAGACAGCCATGCCAAGGTGGTTCACAACAGCAAAGTTTATGCGTAATAATCAAAGTAAAAATCCAACAATGTTCAGTCAGGTCATCTGGACGGTTTCTTTGTTTAATAAGATGTTTCGTCTTTCATCCAAAGGACTTCTTCAATCTGAGGAGCAAGCCACCAAACACACTGATTCACAGAAACAGCATAATCTGTAGTGGAGAAAAAAAAAGTTTTATAGTGCTTAGATGGCATGCGTGGCCCACCCTCTCCTCAATCAATTCTTCTGAGACAGCCATTGCTATGTGGGTCAAAACACCATAGTTCATGCTCAATATTCCAGGTAAAAGTTCACCAATGTTCAGTGTGGTCATCTGGGCTGCTTCTTTGTTTTCTGAGACGTTTCATCCTTCATCCGAAGGACCTCTTCAATCTAAGAAGCAAGGCATCAAACAGATTCACAGAAACAGCATACTCCATAGTGTGTGTGTGTGTGGGGGGGGGGAGTTCGCTGGTGATAAGATGGGCTCAAGGTCCCTCCCTCTCCCCCATCAACCCCTCTGAGACAGTCTTGCCAAAGTGGTTCAAAACAGCAAAGTTTATGTTTAATAATCCAGGTAAAAATCCAACATAGTTCAGTCAGGTCATCCGGACGGTTTCTTTGTTCGCTAAGATGTTTCGTCTTTCATCCAAAGGACTTCTTCAATCTGAGGAACAATCCACCAAACACTCTGATTCACAGAAATTGCAAACTCCATAGTGGTAAAAAAAAAAAATAGTTTGATTCCACCCTATCCCATGTCAACTCCTCTTAGACAGTCATGCCAAAGTGGTTGAAAAAAACAAAGTTCATGCTTAATAATCCAGGTAAAAATCCAATACATTTCAGTCAGGTCATTTGGATGTTTTATGTTTTTGTTTGTTTGATTAAGATGTTTTGTCTTTCATCCAAAGGACTTCTTCAATCTGATGAGCCAGCCACCATAAAACCGATTCACAGCAATAGCATAGTCCATGGTGAAAAAAATATATGCTGGGGAAAAGATGTCCTCCAGGACCCGCCCTTTCCCTCGTCAACTCAAATAAGACAGCCATGTCAAAGTGGTACAAAACAGCAACGTTTATGCGTAATAATCAAAGTAAAAATCCAACAATGTTCAGTCAGGTCATCTGGACGGTTTCTTTGTTTGCTGAGACATTTCATCCGTCATCTAAATGTCTACTTCAATCTGAGGAGCTAGCCACCATAAAACCGATTCACAGAAACAGCATAGTCAATTGTGAAAAAAAAAATGCTGGGGCTAAATTTACCTCCGGAACACGCACTCTCCCTCGTCAACTCCTCTGAGACAGCCTTGCCAAAGTGTTTCAAAACAGCAAAGTTCATACTTAATAATCCAGGTAAGAATCCAACTAAATTCAGTCAGGTCGTCTGGACGGTTTCTTTCCTGTTGGTCTTGAACTGTCAACATCTGTTTACTGTGATTGTAGTTTTCCTTATTTTCTTTTTGATAAGTGCAAATGCCTATTGCCAATGTGATGTGTGCTGCTGACCACTTGACCAGGTCACCCTTGTAAAAGAGATCTCGATCTCAATGGGCTCTACCTGGTTAAATAAAGGTGATTGATTGATTGATTGATTTGTTTGCTGAGACGTTTTATTCTTCATCCGAAGGACTTCTTTAGTCTGAGAAGCAAGCCACCAAATCAACAGATTCACAGAAAAAGCAAAGAAAAGTTTGCTGGTGATAAGATGGGCTCATGGGCCCTCCCTCTCCCCCGTCAACCCCTCTGAGACAGTCATGCCAAAGTGGTTCAAAACAACAAAGTTTATGTTTAATAATCCAGGTAAAAATCCAACATACGTAGTTCAGTTAGGTCATCCGGACGGTTTCTTTGTTTGCTGAGACGTTTCGTCTTTCGTCCAAAGGACTTCTTCAAACTGAGGAGCAAGCCATTCTACAAATTGAGTCACAGAAACAGCATACTTTATAGTGGAGAAAAAAAACAGTTTGCTGGTGCTAAAATGGCCTCTGACACCCGCCCTCTCCCCATCAACTCCTCTGAGAGTCATGCCAAAGTGGTTCAAAACAACAAAGCTCATGCTCAATAATCCAGGTAAAAATCCAGCAATGTTCAGTCAAGTTATCTTGATGATTTCTTATTTTGCTGAGACTTTTCATTCTTCGTCCAAAGTAATTCTTCAAAGAAACCATCCATATGACCTGACTGACCATTTTTGAACTTAAAGCTCCACTGACATCATCTTTTGACTTTTCAAAAAATGGCACAACATATATAAATATTAAGATTGACCCCTGACCGTTTTTGCTAAAATAATGTTAAATGAATGAAATTTCTCCCCCAAAACAGTTTAAAATTAGCGCCATTTTTTTAACACGATAAATAGGGATTTCGCCGTCGCAGGATGATGACGTCATTTAAAGTACTTTCCCTACTGCGCTGCTTGTAAACAATGGACGAGCTACAAACTCGATCCGTCCAATTTAGCCATTTAAAAGTTAATATTTTAGCGGATTGTCTGCAGAGAAGCCAAAGTTATTTCCAGTAAACAGCAGGTTATAATTTTTTTCAGCTCCTGCTGGTTTTTGGAGACTTTTCACTTCATGAGGTGAGCTCAGCTGCTGTGTGGAGTTACATGCATGTGGACGAGGCAGAAGTAATTCTACAACATGTACATCGTCTCCAGCCTCCACAGCACTGAAATGGTAATATATTAGTTAATGTTCCTAATAATTATTCAACATTAATTAATAGTTTAAAAAATTAGTCCCTTTTAAAATATCTGTTAAATA